>JANIPN010000217.1:35086296-35100976 GCA_027478595.1 Erythroxylum anguifugum | reverse complement strand
CCTTGTGCGTTGCTGGCCCTTATATCCCTAGGTTTTTCCCTTTTTGTTTTCTCTTTTCAAATTACCGTGGGCTTCCTCTATTTCAAGCCCAGCTACTTCCCCTTTTGTGTGCATGCCTATTGTTTCCACCTGATTGTTGATTATACTTGGTCCACGTCATCCCCTTTTCATGTATTGCTTTTTTATTTTATTTTTTTTTATTTTTTTCTTTTTGCTCCTCCTAGAATCGACGCTGCTTCTTCCCTTGTTTTCTACTTTTAATTGTTGCCCTTTTGCCTTGCTTCTCACACGTGTCCACTCTCCTCTAAGGCATGGATCCTTGCTTTCTTGATGAATAAAATGCTGATTTCTTCCATTAAAATGCAAGTCAACTTAAATCCCTTCAAGAAAATATGAAATCAAATTAAGTCCCAATAATTAACTCAATAAGAGGAGTAAAAAGGAATAATTAAAACATAAATATTAGAAAAATATGTACTTATCAACTAGATAATGACATTAAGTAAGGATCAAATGATAACCAGGAAGATAAACCAATACTACCTATGGTGTGAAAGGAACAAAAGAATATTTAGTAATGAGGCACTTAATGTTGAAACCAATTTATAGAATATTACACTCAAAATCAAAATAAATAAAAAAACCATTTTATGGAATCTACCAAACATAATTCCTCCTAGCTTGTTTGTTAGTTGGAACTTGTGATAGTATTACTTAATTTGGATTATTCTAGCCAGAGTTACTTGAGTTGATCTTTCTTTAAGTTGTATTTTGTATGTAGATACATTTTCCTTTTAATGAATTTATCTTCCAAAAAAAAGTTACAACTATATGGCTTTAACTATGTTTAACTATTTCTTATTTATGTCATGATTATTTAGGCAATGGGGACAAATGATATGAATACAAAATTCAAGTGATATTCAAGTAAGTAGTTTAACTTAATCCATCAAGACTACAACCAATGTCAAAGATAAATAAAGGAAAGAAACAGGTTCATAAATATGGGACTTTGTGAGGTAAGAAACCTCAAGCACCAGTAATAAAACGAGTAATAACTCGACAAAGATTACAGGCATAAAGAAATCACAGATATGTTATATTTTGAATTCAACTTATCCATTAGCATAAATTTTGAATATTTTTTTTAGGATGAAACAAATGGAACCGTGAGGATAACAAGGTTAAGAACATCTAAAGAGAGTCATTAAATTAAAGTTTCATTGTGTTTTATATATATCTTTTTCAAAATGTGAAGAAAATATTTACTTTGTCTTGCAATTTGGTGAACATTAAATTTTGAACATTATTATTGGCATTGTCTTTTGCTATATTGCCCTAAGTGTTGATGGAAAGTTACGAATTACTATTTTGTAAATGTCAAGAGCTTTTATATTCTAACTTAATGGACAAAAATTTTTCAATGTTACATAACTAATGCAAAAAAAAAAAAAAAAATGCAAGAAATTAGTTTTATAAACTTTTAATACACGAGCAGTAACATTAACCATAATTTTATTATATTTGCTTATTCAAATTACACTGCAATAATTTTAACCATTGGTAATATAGATATGATAACATGAACAAAAACTCATGCTTAAATTGCCTTCATCTTTAATTTCATAATTAATCAACTTCAAGATGCATTAATAAGTCACATAAAACCAAACCAAATTCATATATAAAGGGTCCTTCTACTTTTACATTCACCCCAATCTTGATGGCAATTGCAAACACATAATACCCATAACTCTTATTATCAACTTCAGCATTATAGTTTTTTGGTTCTGACTTATTTGTCTTCTTCAACAAAACTCTTTAGCATATGGGAGGATCAACTCCTTTAAAAAAAACCTACAACCTCCACATTAAAATTGAAGATAAATGGAAATTTTAACATTAAACAAATAGGCCGTCATTAAAATGACCGGAGGCGGAGAAGACGTCACTAGAGAGGGAAGATTGAATCACAGTTAATCACATCTCTCCTAAGCGGGGGAGGAGAAAAAGGAATCAAGAGAAACTAGGAACATTCCCTTCGTAAGACTTGTTTTTCTTGGTTACAAGTTATTTTATCAGCAAGAAACCAAAGCAATCTCATTGTATTAACTATTTCTTTCTTAAGGGAAGAGTGGTGTCGTAGAACGTAAGCTTATCAAATTCACCAAGCAGGAGAATTGATTGCCTACACAACAAAAGAACCAACGGGAGCAAATGAGTGACAAGTACAAATGATTCATTTATCAGAAATGAGCTTCTGTCTGCATATGTAGACATACTCTTATTGATGTTGACTATAGAATAAAACCCGATCTTGAGACTCTCCTTCCTTCACATTTGTGCAAGAAGTTATTTACAAAAGATTGAGGTGGAATGCAAAAATGACAAGCTAGAATTGGGTCTGACTGGAATGGTTGTTATCAGGAACATAACAAGTTCTAGATCAGTCAGTTATAGCGCATGCAAGTAAACCAAAACTCAGTGCTGACACACTAATATCTTTCGTCGCTGGTAGCATTTCAAAATATCATTACTACGACCACTACTCCCCTTGTTGAAAGTGCTTGTATCGTTATTATCACCAATTCGTCTATTCTGGAAATCAGAATGCTCAATCAAGAAGTCCAGATTGACTTTGCTTCCGGAAGGTTCATTTGCAGGATGGATTGGGTGGTTCATCTGTTTGAGCCAAAATAAAAACAAAAAGAAATGAATAATTTGCTCAAAACAGAAAAAGACAAAAACAAATAAGAGCCACAGTAATCACCTGATGGCTTTTATCATTACTACTTCCATGCCCTGCAGAAATGCTGGCAAGAAACAATGAATAATCAGCGCTAATAGCATAAGTAATTAGCCCTTTTAGCACTTAAAAGAATATTTGTAAATGGTCTAGTATAAAGGGAATGTGCATTCATCTCTTAAAGGGAAATTGGAAGTTATACTATATGATTTGAATATCTGTGAAAACTTATTTAAAATTGTTTCGTTCACGAAAGGTGTGTTCTATCAACCAGCTGCTACATCTTCCCTGAAAATGTCCATTAAACTTACCCTGATCCTTGAGGTTAGCTTTTTATTGCATTTTGTGGCATCTACAGAAATTTAATAGATGGAAAACCTTTTCAGCGAATTAGGAAAGTAAGCAGACTTGTAAAACCTTGCTTCAATTTCAGAACCGACTGCATTAATTGACGTTGTACATCTAAGCTATTATAGCAAAACAGCCTGTTGTTCTCTTCACTAAATCTCGCACAAACCACACCTTGTAACATATAGATTGACAGAGGAACTCCTTCCTGTGAGGCAACTCTTAAATCTAGTTTCACATCAAGGCATACTTACCAGCTTATTATCACTTTTCACATTTAAGTCCTAGATGATTTATTTTGATGACTTATTTTCCTTGGAATTTACAGAAATTAAGTAAAGTGAGTGATAAGTGAGACATACTCCACCAATCCTCGCTCTACATTTCCAATCTCCTCAGTTTGATCTACTTGGAAGACTTCAGATACAACACTAGATCTATCCATATCAATACTTTCCCTGCTTCTGCAAGCACCATCATCATGTGCAGGTTGCAAATCTGTAAAAGAGAATAAAAGAATATTATTACAATGATACGCCTTAGCTACACTGGGAAAAGGAAAATGATCAACTATTTTAAAAACCTCTTGTAAGACTTGATTCAGAAGGAGGGGACTTCATTAGCTGCTTGTGGCACATGACAGTCCCCTGAAAATCCAAGAAAGTGCAATCCACGAACTGCAATCTCTCACAGTCGGTCATCTTTCTAAACCCAAATGAGCCCGTCCATGTGTTTAAGACACTATGAACTGCAGGCAAGACTAATCTCTGGACTCCTAATTCCATTAGCTTCTGCAGAAGATGACCACGAACAACAATGAAAATGCTGATCTAAAGAGAGCAAAAAATTGCAAAAACATAAGCAATAAGAGGTTGCTGTATTTTGGAAATTGTGCTGTGGATTTAGGAAGTAAAAAATACGAGCGAAAGGAGGGCATGATACCCTCTCTGCATTTTTTTGTTCTTAAAAATGGTGTGAGGCAATGGCAAAACGAAAGAGCATCAAGTTTCTGTTGGTAGGTCATTAACTTCTTTTCATTCAACATCTTCAGTAGAATAGGCTGATGAGATTAAGATATAAAACTGCACTAGTGAATGAAACATAACAAATAAAAGAAAGAAGAATGAAGGCAAAAGGTTTCTAAAGAAGGAAGATGTAAAACCAAATAATAACATGGGTATCTTAAATGCAATTAGTACAATGTCTTAAAAAATACGCAAGAGTTACCTTTTCAAGTACATTCATTAGCATTCGACACATTCCCATTCGACGGTATTGAAATCGAGTACCAATAAGTGGAAGTTCAGCCACCTTCTCTCCATAAATTCTGCAACAAAATTCACAATTCTAACATGTCTCAATAAATCAAATGCCAAGAAATCAGGAAACATCTCCAGAAATATGCAGCGTAATATTTTCTGTAAAAAGAATACAAATCTTACCTTACTGTAGCCACAGTTATTAGTTCATCATGTTTCTCCAAAAGTACTGTGTAGAACCCCCGAAAGTTCAAACGGTTTAGTTTTGATCTAAAATGGTTGAAATGTCAAGGATCAGGCTCAAACTAGACATGCTTGATGTAATACATGGAAAGAAAGTCAAAAGATTCAAAGTTTTCACTCAAATTTGGGTAACTTTAGGACCAACTAACTACTCTTTACAATATTCTAAATTTTACAGGAAGAGACTAATTTAAAGTGGTTTACAAAGCCATATAATTTTTTTTGTCTCTCACACTTGTTTCTTTTCAAATTAGATCTACATTTTAGATCTTCAACACTTTCCAATCTTTTCACACTTCGACTAGAAAAGGGAATGGATAGACATTGCACAAATCCGCCTAAAATGCCTAAGTTTGTAGTGTAGTTAAAGTTATGCAATAGGAAAACCCATAGTGTACGTCACCAAATTAAATCAACTAGTGTTGAAGCAAATTGCTGTAATTCCTCACCCTTTACAGAAAATAATATCTTTAACTATGTCTCTGCCCGTCTGAGGTTCTTCAACAGGTTCAAAACACTCGTGCATCACATCAAGAGCAACATTCAGCTTGCTGTGCATCTCAGTCAGGGCCTCAGCATCAGAAGCATCATGGTTGTTACCATCAGCCTGGATGGACTTTAGTAACGTCCAGGTAAGATTGTCCACACCCACTGCAATTGGTTTTCCTAGTAGCTCCTGGAGGCCCAAGAATATCTGCAATGGAAATCTAAAATCAGCGTGCACTAGATGGTAAAGAGCACTGATAGAGTTCATGGCAAATGCTATATCAAATGTATCAAAAACTGGGAGAGATGGTAAATACTAGGTTACCATGCCATATGCATAGAAGTAAACACTTCTAGAGCTGAATGTTTGTGTCCACTCATGAATAAACAGTCCTCTCAGCATTCATTCATGCTATCTATAAGACTCCTAATACCCATCATGAAATACCTTTTCTACAAACCTACACCATATTAATCATATTAATGAAACTTTGATAAAAGCTATATGGGAGCAACTACAGTTGCACTATATATCTTATGTTGGAAACCAGGACCTTCTATTCCCCAGAGGTTCCTGACACAGGGTGCACTATATAATTTATGGCATATGATTTATACCAATAAGGCTAATAGGCTGTTAACATAGTCCTGAACCAAGTGAATCATTACGAGCCGAAAGAAAATTGTAGAAAGAGAAAATTATATTGAATCCAGTTCCATGTACATGAACCAAGGTAATTTACGAAAGAATGATTGCATTTGCTACAATGACTGTCAAAGTATTATATCGATATAGAGGCACACATGAAAACACAATAAAATACAGGACAAGGGAAGTTCAGAACTATCAATTAAGTGACATCTTGATTGAAAAGATGGCTAGAATCCAGAAGAAACCAAAGCAACTTCTTTCAACTATATCTTAATCTTTTATTTGGTTCAGATCTCTCAAAGGTTAGATGTTGAAGCATCTTATTTGGTTCCAGTAGTATCAGTCTCATAAACTTGCAAATCATCAACAGAAAAACCTGTGCTTCTGTTCACAATAAATGGAGCTTAAATATATAGATTAATCCTGATCCATATACTTATTTTGCTAGCACAAAAGAAACCAAGGGAATAACTAGAGTGCAGATTCAGAAAAATAGTGAAAGGTACTCAAAAGCTATTACTGCCACTGTATCCAGGAAAATTTGAACAAAAGACCAACTAGAAAATTCCTGTAAGTCAAGAACAATTCCCTTATTTATTCTCTATATTAGGAAAGACAAGCCACATATAAATAGTAACAGTACTTAACTGATAACAATCATTATATATGAATTATGAAGAAACCCACAGTACATATCGAATGTGCAATAAGGGGGATTGAGAGTTTCAAAGTTCAGAAAGGGTTAGCTGTACCTCTTTACACGTTTTGCTGCAAAACCAATTTTCTTTGTGATAGTTATCCCGATTATCTGAACCTTCATTCCCAGTGCATGCCATGTGATCTACATAAAAGAAAGCATATCAGAGACATTTCAAATGTATAATCACATAGAACAAGAAACAATCATATTTGACCTACATTTATGCTCACACTGTGCACAAATAAGCACATTTTCATCCATGACCGATTTAGTATCTTTTTTCAATTTGTTCTGTCCACAAACTTTACAACAGCATGAAGGGCAGAACCAGTCTCCATCTGGAAAGTCCTGTGCGATCCCAAAGAAGTACAACATATAAAAGAAAGAATCAGAACATAACTTCTTTTTTTCTTTATGGGCTTGTAAGGTGGAAAGTTGCAATGACGGGAAGTACATATCTCTAAACAAAAGACTTACCTCCATGCCAAGACAGCTTTTATGAAATGATGAAGGACACTGATCGCATAATATTAGTTCACCACCATAATGACAGACAGAGCATATATAATCATTCTCACCTTGAAGCCAACTGCCCTTCACTGTTTTAGGATGTTTTATGGAGAAATTACTCATCATCTGCTTTTGACAATCCAAAAGAGACCTTCCATCTTCCAGAAAGATATTGGCAGCTGGCCTGTGTTTTTTGCTGCCAGCATGAGCTTCAAAACCACTAAGAGTATAAACCTTCCTACAGCAAGTACACTTAATCCCATCAAGAGTTACACGCCCTTCAGCAATTGGAAGTCCACCCTTTCGCATGCTATAATGTACTTTTGCTCTTGGCAATAGAATATTATTGTTTATCAACCATGATAGCACAGTTCGTGGGCAACGATGTGAGGCATTAGGAACTACAATCTGTTGCACTCTTTTACTTGATCTCAACATATGAGTCGATTGAGGAAACTTTTTATGATTTTGGGGCCCAATGAGCATTTTAGATGTCTTTCTACTTGTTCTTCTTCTTCTTCCCCTTTCCAGCTCTTGAATCCTGCCGTTTTGCAAATGGGAACTGGTTTCGGATTCAAATAAGCTAGATCCCTTCCTTTTCTTTCCAACCTTGACAATTCTCTCAGCTCTACTTTTGTGCAGTTCTGTAGATTTTGTTAATGGTAATGCAAAAGAACACTCTAGACACAAATCCTTTGACATTTGGATATCTATTTTACTAGGTGGAGAAGATTGTCTTCGAATAGCTAAATCTTCCTTAGGCATGCTGCAAGAAGTCATATCCTCAAAAGCCTTTTGGTCAATTGCGTCTTTGCAGGCAACTTGTAGTGAATTATAGCACTGTCCTCTTGGAGAAACATAGTGCAATTCAGGCCTCCTATTACGTTTTGCCTTGCAGAATTCCCATCCCACTGCAGAGTCATGCTTTCGTGCTCGTGATTTCACGTGTCTAATGGCACCTTTTACTTTTTTGCTTCTTAATCTCTCCTTATCTAGGAAGGGTCGATAAAGAAACTCCTCATCATATTGTATCAAATCAAGACATACCTGACGAAGAGAATAGTAATGCTTCCCATCAGGTGAGGTATAGCGTAGTCTGATACTATTATCCCTCTGGTAGCTAATTTTCCACTTCTGATATAAAAGATGCTTTCTTACATCTATCTTTAAGGACTCCCTGCATATTGTTTTACTTCGTTGTGTGTATTTGACAACTGCCTCAGGGCAAAACTCTACACCAGGGACTAAGTCAGGGCCAGCAGGCAACCAAGTAATGTTACTGCGAAAAGGACTTGAGTACCTCCTTCTCAAGTTATTGCAATCAGAACCAGATATCCCTTCATCATTGGTCATGGAATTTACAACAGAACCTCCATCCAGATTTAAAGGTAAGAGATCAAAAGACTGAGGCTGCACATACATTGTTTCAAACTGCAGTTCTGAATTTGATATATCACTGGGCAAAAGAGACGTAACTGGCTCTGCATTAAGTTCCTGTTGAATAGATTGATCAGTTAAGCCATTTGCTTTCAAAACCATATTACTTTCTGGTGTATTTTTGGATGGTACGAAGGCACAAGTCTCTAGGGACTCTGTTTCAGTATACAAGTTAGGATCAGTAACAGGTTTAACAATCTTCAGCTGCTGCATACTTCTAGGAAGGCCTATTACCCGGGAAAGATTATTAAGCACAATTCGAAGGTTATCATTGAGCGTATCCAATAACAGCTCCTCCCATAAAACTTTTAAAGAGGAAGTCCAATCTCCAAGCTTCTGGAAACCCTTTCTGTCTCTCAAATCAAACCAAAGTTGCTTCACAGAAACTGAAATATAATATCTTCTCTCATATTGCTCAATCAACTCCAGAAACAACCACATCCCACGAGGCTTCCAGGTATATTCAATCTCATTCCAATCCTGAGTAATCCTTAATGCACTAACATGAATAATCAGTTCATCACCAAGGTCTGGAAAAAGAATCTTCCTCTCCTCTGACCCTTCTTCATGGTCAAAAATCACACCTTCCCACCATCCATCCTTATAATTCGCATCCACACACATCCCATATGCAAAGTTATATTTACTAAACTCAAGCCGGGGTGGGAATGGCCTAATTCGGCCTCTGTAATTGCATCCATTTTCACCATTAACGTTGACATCATTCCAAAGAAGGAAAACAGATAAGCTTTCCTCAAGATGTTTAGACCCATCATCAGCTAATAGATTATCGTACTGGACAAAATATTTCACATTCCAGTTTTGTTTTCTACATGCAGTGATGGTTCCTGCATGCCATGACCCATGAAATCCTTCTTCCACACTCCTTACCTTCAAAAATTGACAACACACAAAACTGAGAACAATCAAATAATATTTACACGGAATGATTCCAAAAGATGACATAATAAATCAAGATACCACAAAAGAAACGAGTACCAAAAAAAGAAAAAAAAGAAATCCTAAATAGAAAAGGCAAATTTGCAAGGTGATTATATTGTTGGTCTTTGCATGAATGCCAAACAAAACAAGCAGATAGGAGAGCGAAAGACCGAATGTAGCTCAGATAAAATATGAACATCAACAAATTAAAACCAACATTCAAAAACCCATCAATAACACGTATATCGAAAGATAAAATTCCAAAGTAACGTCAATACCTCAACTTTATCGCCAACGGAGAGGGATCTTCTGATGGATTTGCGCCTTCTTTTCTTGGAAGAGCCTTGTCCCTCTAGGCTTAGCGCCATTGAAGAGATACCCAATAACAATGTGTTTGAAAGATTTCACGTTTGATTGGTTTTAGAGAGGGTTTAAGCAAAACCGGTACGTTGGAGTCAAAAGACGGAGAAAAGAAGTGAAGAACTGTTGCTGTCAGTGACTCTCTTGACTATATGAATCCTAGTATACGCATTAAACTAAACTTATCCCCCAAGTATATTTTTAACGTAGGGTAGGTTCTGATCCTGCGTGCCAAAGCGCACGCTAAAGAGCTGCAGTTTCTATCTCTCCATTAATGCGATATATTTGCCCTAGTGTTGACATATTTTTTTAATGTTATGAAATTAAAAATTATGAGCATATTTATTTCTTATCCTAATACGCATTAAACTAAACTTATCCCTAAGTATATTTTTATTTTTATTAACTATTTTAACTTGAGACAATTATTAAACCTGAACTGAAACGGAAACATTCCCTCACTCTCTCCCCCCGCCCTCCAAGATATCGGATTTAACATAAGGTGGGTTCTGATCCTGCGTGCCACAACGCATGCTAGAGAGTTGCAATTTCTATCTCTCTATCAATGTGACATATTTGCCCTAGCGTTGACATATTTTTGTAATGTAATGAAATTAAAAATTAAGAGCATGTTTATTTCTTATCCTAGTACACATTAAACTAAACTTATCCCCCAAGTATATTTTTATCTTTATTAACCATTTTAACTTGAGGCAATTATTAAACCTGAACTGAAACGGAAACATTCCTCCTCTCTCTCCCCCTGCCTCCCAAGATTTTGGATTTAACATAGGATGGGTTCTAATCCTGCGTGCCACAGCGCACGCTAGAGAGCTGCGGTTTCTGTCTCTCCATCATCAATGTAACATATTTGCCCTAGCGTTGACATATTTGTTTAATGTAATGAAATTAAAAATTAAGAATATGTTTATTTCTTATCCTAATATTGCTCCTCTTAAGGACATCAACGATCCAACTCCTCTCCATTAAACAATACTTACTATAAAGGAAGTATTTAGCAACAGAACTGAAGTGTTTGGTTCAATTTTCATATCTCCTATTATTGAATTTCTTTCAAATGTCACTCTGAATCCAGACAATAGGGACACTACACTAGCAGATGGAAAGACTCCTGTAATGGAATGTTCTCTTCCAATAAGCGTAGAGATATCCTCAAACATCATCTTACTTCTATCCTATAGAGAAATCTGGTCTAGTTTAAGTAACTCATTACTAGAGCGTCTATTCCTTTATGCTAAAGGAAACTCCCTACTATAAATTGGATCATAAGTTTCTTGAACATTTCAATCATTTGTTCCACTGTTCAATCTAGAGGAAGAAACTATAGACGACCTATTTTTTCAATGCTCTTAATTTTTATTTCATTTGGAATGGTATATATGTTGCAAATTGGTAACTTTTCACCCCCTCCCCCCAGTTGCACTGAGATAATGGCCTAGTCCTATCATCTTGCTCATTTTGGCATTTGAGACCATATATTTGTAAGATATGTTTAGTTAATATCATTCACTGTTTATGGAAAGAAAGGAACTCGCATATCATTTAGCAATAATCCAAGACCAATGAGCTAGTTGAAAGAACAACTTTTGGCATAAAAGATACAAAACAATAGTCAAAACATCGCCAGTCGATGGAGATGAATGTAAGTCCGTTTGTCCTCAAGTGTTATGCAAGTGTGCTACTAATCTTATCTATTAGGACAGCTAAAAATTAAGAAAATTGACATTCACCTTTTGCATGTTAAGCTTCAAGGCTCAAGCACTAGTTTCATAGTTGTATTCGTTAGTAAAGTAGTGAGTAAGGGATCTGTCTTTTGGCCCTTTAGTTTCTTAGAACCCCTTTGGATCTTTGGTACAATGAAATTTAATTTAATTTTTCAATAAAAATAAATTATGATTTTGTCTTAAAGAATGGAAGGAAATATGTACTTAATATTTTAATGAGTGATTTAATTGCAAATAGTCTCGTCAAATGCATATTACATATAAAATGTCATATATTTAAACACATAATCCAATATATGCATACAATATACCAAACATTATATTATATATATATAAACATGTAACTTACTATACAAATATAATCAAATTGTATGTATGAACATTAAGCATTATTTGATTCTAATTATTTAATCTTCGTAATCTAAAATAATATTTCTAACTCTTTAGATAATTAAATTGTACTAAGCTTGGTTCAGCCGGATTTTGGCTGTGCTGTGTGTTGTCGTTTGGATCCATGCGTGGATTGCTTTCTGCGCTGGTATCGTCTCTGAGATCCCTGCAAAACAAAGAAGGCACGTCGGGGGTTGCGTTCCGACTAGCCCCTCCGACGCTCAAGTTAGGTTTTTGGTGAAGGTAAGGCCGCAGAATAGAAGAAAAGCTAGGTTATGATTACGTACCGTTATCATGATGATATTATCCCTTATATATGAGATGAACGTTAGAATTAGGTTACTTACGTAGAACCCGCAGATCACGTATATCACGTAGATCATGTAGATCATATAGATCTCTACTTCTGCATGAGAAGTCGTACTGGTGCTAACGGGCTGTCGCAACGCTGACGGGCTACGGAGAGCGTGGACCGGGCCTGAGCCCGTCCTACTCGTTGGACTCAGGGCCTGCTCAGTGGAACATGGACCGATCGGCTCGTGGGTTGTCCTGAATGGGTCCGGGCCTTGCACGGTCGGCCCGACCAAAGCTTATTAATTTCTAAATGAATTAAATTCCTATTTCAAATAGAAATTTAACTTAATTTGAAAATATTTTTTAAAATTTAATTGGAAACTATTTTCAATTATCTTGACTCATAAAATTAATTGAAAACAAATTTTAATTAATTATACTTCTTAGTTATTATAATTCAGAAAAACTCCTTCCAATTTAACAAAATATTCTATTATAATTTAGAAAATCACTTTCCAATCTAATTGGAAACAACTTTTCCCTAATTAGAAAAATATTTTCTAAATATTAAAGGAAACCAAACTTAAAATTAAATTAAATATTTTAAATTTAATTAAGAAATTCCTTTAATTATTTATTTAAAGATTAGTTTCTCAATTAATTAGAAAATTAGTCCTTAATAATTGCAAAACTATTTTCTAAAATATTAAAGAAAGCTCAATTTTCTTAATTAACAACTGAAAATATTTTCCAAAATTTAATCAAGAAAATATGTTTCTAATAAATGAAGAAACTCATTATTTAAATTAAAAAAGGAATAAATTTTAAATAAATAGAGTAATAATTCTCTAGATAATAAATTTAATTTTATTTGAAACACCTTTCCTAATTAACTAAGAAAACATTTTTCTTATTCCTAAAATAGTATACTTAATTAATTCCAATCTAATTAAAATATAATTATTTTTAATTTTAGGAAACGATAAATTTAGATTTATAACTAATCTAATTATTAATCTTAATTATATTAAAAATAATTGATTTTGAATTTTAAAATTTTTAATTTATGTTTGGAAATAAAGTTAAATTAAGAATACATTATTCCACACTTTAAATAATTTCATTTAATTTTAAGCTAGCCATTCTTCTCTAATCTCTTCCATTAAAGTTGTCTGGATGTGGGATATGGTCATTGTCAACAGTTTTAGACTTGAAAATTTGGATAAGAAATTTGGTGCAATGTTCTCGTTCCTGCCCTTCCATGCAACTAAAAATCATACCCTATCAATTTAGATAGCTAATTATGCTGAAATGGTTTGGAGATCCTTTGCTCCAGTAGGTATTTCAAGCTCCTATGATCCGTCTATACTATAAAAAATCTCTCATTCAAGTAGTGACATCACTGCTTCATAACTTTAATAATAGCTAAGAATTCTTTTTCATAGATTAATAGTCCTTGGTGTTTTGGCGCCAATGTTTTGCTTAAGATGACCATCTTATTGAAGCATAGCTCCAATTTCCTTCTCGCAAATGTCTTATTCTATTATGAAGGGGTGTGAAAAATCTAGTAACACTAAGACTGGAGTTGCCATTAATGTCCTTTTAAATCGTTTGAATTCTTGTTGTTGCTCCTCCTTCCATTCCCATCTTCGTGCCATTTATTTCTTTAGTAGTGCATTGAGAGGCCTGGAAATAACCTCGTAATGCTTTATGAAACGTCTGTAATATCTTGTTAGCCCTAAAAATCCCCGAAGCTCCTTTAACGTTTAAGGTGGTGGCCAACTCTAAATAGTGTTTATCTTTTGGACGTTAGTGGATACTCCTTTTTCAGATATAGAATGCCTTAGACAATCAACTTGTCTTGCTTTAAAAATACATTTGCTTCTCTTGATGAATAATTATTGCTGCTGTAATACATGTAAAATCTGTCACAAATGTTTTAAATGTTACTGAAAGTTGTTGTAAATGAGACGAACATCAAAGAAAACTAACAGAAATTTTCACAAATAGGATTTGAAGATTTTATTTATAAGACTTTAGAAGGTAGAGGGTGCATTTATGAACACAAAAGGATCACTAAAAATTTAAATTGTCCCCCATACATTCTGAATGTTGTTTTTCTTATGTCTTCCTTGTAACACTCCACTCCCGCGTGATCCGAACCCGACATCGTTGGTGATATCCGAGTCTGTGCCCCGCGAGAGTGGCGTGCTATATCAGTCAGTCGAAACTCAGTATAAAATTTTCTTTTTCATTACACTCATGTGCACGGAATAGGCAGTAAACAATCTGAGCCCACGTTCATAAATAAATATTTTCAGTTATTACAATCATTTAATAATAATTGTCAAAATTCATTTAATGAACAAAAAGCTATAACCAAATTGGGCTCACTATAAATACAGAGCATTCTTTTACAGAGATTTCGGAATACAATTTATGAGACACTCATGCAGACGCGAACTGATCCCGACCTCTATCTGTCCCTTGTATACAGTAGACATACTCCCGTGTCAAACGGGGTACTCTTCAAGACCTGAAAAATAGATGCAAATTTTGGGTGAGTTT
>JANIPN010000217.1:35063456-35073891 GCA_027478595.1 Erythroxylum anguifugum | reverse complement strand
GATAGGATATTCTTGAGCTGACCACACTCACTGGTAGAAGCTCGGAGGAAGAAGAAGCTATCATCTGCAAAGAAAAGGTGAGAGATGGTTGAGGCCCCCTCACAAATGCGCACACCATGAATATCACCACGCAATTTCGCTTTACGCAAAAGGGCTGAGAGGCCTTCTGTACACAAGATAAAAAGATACAGAGAAAGAGGATCCCCTTGCCGTAGCCCCCTATTCGGACTAATAGGCCCCATTTCCATTAAGCGCCACAGAATACCTCACAGTAGTCACACAAAGCTTAATCCAAATGTTAAATCTAATTTAGAGTACCAATTAGACCCTCTTAATTCTTCCAATAATTCTTCAATCAATGGGATGCGGAATTTGTTTTTAATAATGTATTTATTTAGCTCCCTATAGTCTATACATATTCTCCATATGTTGTCTTTTTTCTTAGAAAGAATCACTGGTTAAGCATATAGGCTAACACTCTTCCTGATGAAACCTTCTTCCATTAATTCTTTCACTGATCTCTTAATAGCATCTTTTTTTTTCTCCCAAGTATCTGTAAGGTTGTATGTTTATGGTTTCTACCCCAAGTTTAAGTGGGATGCTATTATCATGGGTTCTTTTCAATAGCAATTGTTTAGCTTCCTTAAATACTTCACCAAAATTAGCTAGCAAGTTTTCTAATTCCTCTTTGGTATTAGATTTATCTTCCAACATAAGTTGTTGCATATAGAGCTCAACTAGATATGATAAACATACCATAAATAGTGTTCTCTGACTTGATTTTTCCATTAGTTTATCAAAGCCTTTACCTAAGATCTCTTTATCCTTTTCTTATGGATTGCCAATTAGCCTCACAGTTCTACCCTTCCACTAGAACTCCAAGTTGCGCGGTTTGAAATTGTGCAGCATGTAGTCGAGGGTTACCAAATACTGAGCTCTTAGGACTATATCACTTACTCCTAACTTAATGATCAGCACATAGTTGGTGAGTTGTAGCCCTTGTATCTTCCAAATGAAATCATCCCTGTATATTTGTCTGCAACTCAGTTTTAAGCCCCTCTCATTGTAATATTCAGGGATAGTATTTCTATTACTTCAACATTTACTGTCCTAATTAATTTTTCATTTAAGAAGTTGTGAGTACTTTTGCTATCGATGAGGATGTACAAAGGTTTCATTTGGTGGCTTCCCATAAGTCTCATATGTTTATACTCCTCTCAGTCTTTTAGACCCCACATCGCTTCTAAATATACGTTGGGACTAAATAGTGCTCCTTCCTCCTACCTTTGTTTGCTTGTTCCCTTTTGACTGTTTCTTCATCTTCCACCATGTACAAATGGAACTATCTTTTCTTGCATTTATACCCCAGAGAGTACTTCTCATCACACCAAAAGCATAATCCCCTTTCTCTCTTCTCTTCGAATTCTTTGCTACTCATTGCTTTCATTCCCCTTAAATTCTTGTTGTAATTGGGTTTATTAATGTCGTCTTGGTTTCTTGGTGTAGGAAGTAACCCTACCTCTTGTACGTGACTGATGCCCCTCCTTCTATTTACCCAATGGCTTCACTCCTCTTCCAAAGTATATAGGAACGTTGGCTACTACTATCACTTCTTATTTCCTGGTGAGTGTGTAAGCTTGTTGGAGTGTTTAGGGATCCATCATCTTGACAGTGAGTTCTAACTCTGGTTTGAGCCCTTCACGAAGAACCCTACCATATAGACTTCTGACAGTGACAATTAGTTTAAATATCTATCTAACTGAGCACAATATTTTAATACTGGGTCTTCTTACTTCAGCTCCTTGAAATCACCAATTGGGTCTTCAAATATATCTTCATCAAACCTCTATCTCAAAATAGTTAAAAATTCTTCTCATGTCAGCATTTCTCCTTCAATTCTATTTCTTATCATTAACTGGTACCACTCCTATGCTACACCTTCCATGTGTAAGAATGCTACCTTCATTTTTAGTTCTTCTGGTGTGTGGTCGATTGTGAAAAGTTGTTAGCATTGAGAGATCTAACTCTTCACCCCTGTACCATAAAATGTAAGAAAGTCAATTTTGCTTAACCTAGTAGGCATTGTGTAGTTTCCGTTATCTCCTGGTTTTCTCATTGTGACTTATATGTCTGCCTTTCCCATCTTTTGCATGAGTTGCTGGAACATTGACTTGATGTCATTGATCTGCTTTTCATTTCTCATTTGTGTTTTCAATAGATTCTTCATTCGTTCTTCTAAGTGACGTACCTCCGATCCTCTCATGTTTTCTACCATTTAACTACTACTAAGGATCATTTGATCTAATACCAACTATTACGGTATTTTAGCTCACAAAGTTCGCTCGCTATTAAGTGGGCTAATTCTTTCCTAGACGTTAGAGTTTTAGAGGGAATAATAAGAAGAAGATACATAAGAAGAAGGATAGCTAATTCATTATTGAATTTTCATTTCGTAATATGTTCATTACAAAGACTAATAAACAATACAAGTTGTCTCTAGGTGACGACGCGTGTCCCATCTATCGCTTGGTTGATATAACAGTTGCAGATATGATATGCTTCCTCTTTATTTACTAATACTAGATCTTCGATGTCATTCTCTTCTCTCTTCTTTGTCGTCTGCTATGTACTTTGGTTATTTATTCATAACACCAAACATATATGCAATTACATGGATTGCTTATATTAACCTTCCTCTATGCCCTTCTTCTTATATCTCATTCAAAAAAGAGGCTAAAAGATTAAAAAAGATACAAATCTTGGACAAAAAGGGTTATGTGAAGTTATGCACCCAAAAAACAAAAAAAAAGGGTAACATTGCTCAATTATTGTACTAGAAATGTGACTAATTTGTCTCATCAAGTTGCTTTGACATAAAGTGCAATATATAACGCACCCAAACCATCAAATTCTTGGCTGGTTTCTTGTTATCTAATGTCATTTTCTTCAACTTGGGGCCTTCAATGTAGGTTTGGTTCTTTTATTTCTTAGCATTTGTAGTGTGATCTAAAAGGTCTTTGTAATGTCCCATCCTTTCTAGAATGATGTTGTGGTGTTCCACCCTTTCTATATCCAGCTTCTTAACCAATTGATCTTTCCTCTTTATAAAGTGGTCATTCTGGTGTTCTGCATTAGCATTTGATCTATATTCTATAAGTTTGGTTTCAATGAACATCGTGTCTACTTTCGCTAGTGTTAACTTACCTCTTATATTGTTATTCTTCACCTTGTTGAGCCCACAAAACCCTCACATCCTTTGAAAAGTTTTTCAATGCAAAAGACATAGGCTTATTTGGCATCTTTCATCAATGATAAGCAATCATAACTTATGACTTCTGGGCTATTGAGAGTCATGAAAGAATTTTCCATATGATGGTCAAGATAACATTTTACCTCCAAGTGTCATCTTGTTCTTAGTTTCATGGCACTCCAACATAATCTTCTAGATGCCTAGGTGCCATTCAGGCTAAACATGGAAGAAAATAAATAAGAAACTCCTAAAGCCCCCACCTCTAATTTTTTCAAATGTTAACAACAAATATCTTACTAACAAAATACAAATTACTAAAATTCACGTCCTGATATTTTGATAATTTAAATAAAAAAATTAACAAGTGTATTTTTCATTAATTAATTTTTAAATTATAATCATAATTTTTCAGTTAAATAATGTGTCAAGTTTAAATTCAAAACATTAACCCATCAACTTCAAGCAATGAATCTCATCATTTCTCAACTCAATACTTTGAAGTTATGCAAATCTTTCTAAAGAAAAATAAATGTTATGAGTCGTGTTAATATTTTTGTCAGTAATTGATCAAAAAAAATATTTTTGTCAGTAAATACTTTAATTTATCATTGAGTCAAATAAATTAAGTTGAAATGAATTGAGTAATTTTCGTTTAAATAAAAATAATATGATAAATAAGATGATATTTTAATAAAAAATAAAAAGTTTACATATACTTAACATTTTTTAATTAACGATAATAGTGGAAGTTTACTTTTAAAAAGTTTAAATTATGAAAATATCAAATTATTTAAATCACAAGAAAATTTTGTTTCTTTAAGCGCTAAAAGTTATACCATAAAAAAAGTTCTTGGCAATGTTAAGAATATTTTGAACATAATTTATCATAAAAGGAAGAAAAAAGAGAAATGATATCAACTGATACGAAACGGAAATAAAAAAGATCCTGCCATTTGTGATCACAACTTGCAGGCCTTGCATAGGAATTACTAGCCGGTCTCATTGACCCTAAACTTCTCAAGCCCGACCTTATAACCCAGAGCCATTATATCCTGCTGGACTTGTGCTTGGAAATCGCTGTAAGTGAAAGGCTTGTACTTGGAGCTTTGAATCACTCGCCCTTCTGCTGGGAATACAAAGTAGCATATAGAGAGTCGTTCGTCCCATTTGTTCAATTTGACTCTGTGCTTCACACTCTTGTATTCGTCATTGCTTATTGCCTAATGCATTTCAAAGTAGTTTAAGCTCAAAAAATGGAATTTACAGAAAGATATTGTTTATCAGAAATTTATATATAAAAAGAAAATTGACAGGTACATTATATAATAGATAAGGAGAGACCTGCATCATGTCTCCAAGGTTCAGAATCAGTGTGTGTGGAATTGGTTTTACTTTGAGCCATTTATCGTCTCTGAGAAGTTCAAGTCCACCAACTTGGTCTTGGAGCAATATGGAAATCACTGAGCTGTCTGTGTGCACATCCATACCCCATGACTCACTAGCCATGGAACACTGAGGATACCTGTAAACTCGTACGAACCCCGTGGATTCGGATAGATAAGACTTGGAGTGTTCTGGATTCAGATTGAGGTTTTTAGCCATCACTTCAAATACTGTTGAGGCAAGTTTAGCCAGATGCCTACCATATTCTTCAATTAAATCTCTGGTACGGAAACAGAATATGATATATATCACGATTCACCAGTGCTGAGAGTATGACACATTAATCCAGCAATGACTTTCAGTTAGTCAAAGGAAAAAAAGCGGTACGTGTAACTTTGTTAGGAAGACGTCCCATCAAAAGAAGGGAATCGGACTGACAAAATAAGGAAACAGCACGTGAAGAAGTGACGGCAATTGACAGGAAACACAAATGTCTATCTCTGCAGTATCTTCGTGTCGACTAATCATACCACGAATGATTTAAAAAAACCTTGTTCAGAAAGAGCCGTCAAAGCAAACTATAAAGCACACAAACGTGTTTTTCCGAAAAAAACCACAAAGAGAAAACATGTAATTATATGGTTTTGGTAATGACGATATTTTTATGTGCTGACAACAGTGCTAAACGTAGTTCTAATCTGTTGCGATATTTACGTGGAGATGTAGACAACAGCAACTAAGCATAGTTTCTCTTATTTGTTTGTTGCCTCAAAGTCAAACAAAAACATCTCAAAGTTATTTGCTTTCGTTTTCTAGGAACTTTAGCTATATTTATCTTGTGACACTGTCCTAGATATGAGGATATATACTTAACAAGTATGCTGATCGTGATTTAAAACTTCAAATTCTTACTTTCTCTTGATGGCTTAATTATTTACCTCTTAATTAAAAAGATGAAAAGCTTTGTTTATATATAAACATACAATTGAATAAAATTTATTTTCTCTAAATTTGTTGGTTGAAATAGAATTGTGATGAGATTGATTCACAAAGTAGAACAAGAATACTATATATGTTAGTCGTTCAACATAAAGATAAAACTAAATTCAGTAGGCATGATTTTTTTTAGGATGGAGATCACATGATGATAGATGAATGAATTGGAACACATTCTGAAAATTGTAATGTTAAAAGACTTCCAATCCAGATAGAAAAAGGTTCACAATTGAACTTCATCTCTAAGTACCCTAGAAGCCAAAATGGTAAGGATTGAACGAACGTACATATCAGGAAGAAGCTAGTTTTCTGTAGTAAAAGATACCTAATTGATCAGATCATAATGAGACTTGCCTATTTCTTAAGAATCTAAAATGACAAGGACAAGCTCAAATGGAGATCACTGGAACCGTACTCATTGTTTTCTTGAAAAGAAAAAGGGATTTGGGACTTTTGTTCACGTTGGTTTCACAAAGAAGATGTAGCATGGGATGAGAAATCCTTGCTTTCCCGTAAATTTTTTCAGAACAAAAAGTAATGTACCTAGAACTATTCTTGGCAAGGTAGAGACGACCTCTTTTTCTCAATTAAAATTTTTATTATCTGTTGGGTGGTGGTGGAGCGTGCTAGAGGCAGATAATGGATGCAAGGACGGAAATAGCTTTGTGTTTTTCATTAAAACTTATCGTTTAGGAAACGTGTTGGTGCATGGGGAAATTAATTAAATGCAAGGACCCGTGAATTGATATTAGGGAAATTAAATACTAGTATGTTCTTATTGAAGCATTAGATCCACAGTTTTTTTTTTAAAAATTAGATCCACAGTTTAGTAAATAGAACAGTTGCGAAAACAAATATTGTGACGGTGACAGTCAGATCTTTTCAGATCGAGTCTGAATTTTTTGTCTAAGATTACTCTGTCTTATCCTGTTCATTTGAATCTTAACCATTCATTTATACATAAATACAGGTTTCACATAAATAGATGACTGAGATTCAATGGACAGGGAATATGATAGAGTAATCTTGGACAGAATATCCTAACTCATCCGGACCATATATAATCAAGTACGTCGACCTCTTCTGCGTCAATCGTAGGCCACTCGAAAACATATGACAATCTCAAAAGGTCCACAACAATCATCAAAAAAAGAACAGAAGATAAATACATAATAATAATACTAACAAAGTGAACGGTTACCTGAAAGCATGAAGCTTTGTATTATCAGCAGCTTCAAACTCGGAGAGTAGACCAAGAGGAATGTTAAGACCTTCGACCCAGTTCATGTTTCGAGGGACTCTCGATAGGGCCGTACCGGTCGGGGTTAAAGCAGGTGTGCCCCAGAAGTAGGACAGTGGAGTAGTGAACAGCGATTGTTTGCGTTCAAAAGACAGAGAGAAAAGGTCTCTGGAATGATCTTGAAGCTGAGTAAGAATATTTAATGGAACTCCATGGTTAACCAAACGAAAAATTCCCCAATCTTTGCAAGCTTCTCCAATCTTTTCTGGGTTTGGACTCTCAAGATCTATAACAGGTATAACAACGTCATCATCTTCTTCTATCTCTTTCAAGGTTTCATCAAGAACAATGCTTTCTTCGGGTGTGTTTTTGTCGCGAAAGACCGGAGGTAAGGACTCGACCTTCATTTCAACAGGTTTTGAGGGCCTCGTAACTTTTACTAATATAGCAGCCAGCCACCTTCTTATACACCTCAATATATAAGAGAAGTTGAAAGAATAGAAAGAAGGAAATAATAGGATATTGATTGTGTGTTGCTGAATAGCTTTTATTGGTATTTATTAATGTGTTTTGGTATATGATAATGATAACAAATTTGGTATGAAAATAAATAAGATACATAATAAGTAATAAATGGAAAAGATTATTTCTAATATGAGGATCTGTAAATGCTTATCAGAAGTTGTAACGCATCATATAAAAGAACCATCGCTTTCTAAACTGAATAATAGTATTACTATTTACTAATTGAAGATAATGATGTGGTGTCACAATTGAACTCAATAATTAGTTGCATGAGTTGGAGCAACCTTAGAATGTTACACTGTTCTAATTCTGGAACTAGTTAATCAGAACAGAATCACTATTCTTCTTCTTCTTCTTCTTCTTCTTCTTTATAAACATCCGCATAAATACCTCTGTGACTTCATTGGAAGTGGGTGAGTTTGAATTGATAGAAGATTCAGTGTCCATTAAGCAATAAATTCGGGACAAAAGATACCATGTACCTAAAACAAAAAGTTTTGAAGATATATTCCGAATATTATATATATAGGCAGGGGCCTTCTGCGGATCCGGTGACACGTGCCCTCGAGGGTACATTCCACTGTCTGTGAGGTGGTGACCCATTGTCTCCTCCACCAGGTTTGGTCTGAGGAAGGCAGTTATTCTTGAGGCAGGGGCCTGGGGTTTTATTATAAAGCTGCCGCAACTTTGTTCCTTCCTTTTCTAAGCTTTTGCATTGTATGTGGAGCAGACATGGATCTTGGGCTATAAGATTATCCCCACAAGTTCAGAAAAGATTTATAATAATCCTAGAATGAATGTTTACCAATCTTAATGCGTTGGATTAAATTTTTATTCAAGACAAATCTATATGGGATAGTGAATATGGAACCTTTGAGGGTTCAAGTCGATGGTTAATTGTTCTTTCCATCACTTGGGTACAATCACTTGCATATGGAACTGGGATTTATTAGCATTCTTCGTTTTCATTTCAACTCAAAATTTGGAAATAATAGTTAATGATCCATATTTTTATATATATATAACTCGTTTTGTTATTAACTTCTTTTCTAATATGAAAATTCCATTTTGCTCATTTCGAGCTAGTTCCTTCTTAATCCATAATTAATATGAAACTATTTGGATCACTTTCTGAATTATCATTCATTAGACTCAAATTCATGAATTTGTATTTATTAGATTTCCCAATTAATTCTAAGTCTAAATGAACTCCTATATAACTAATAACATCATATCTTCATTCAAAATCTTAAAATAATATATAATGAAGCTATATTTTTGTATAACTCATTTAATTTATATGTGTTGAGAAATCGGGTTAGGATCTGATTTTGCATGCAAAAGAATAGTTAAGAAACCTTTTCATATTTACATTTAATAAAACCCTCAATACACTGCAAGTATACATATCGTATCTTGTAGCATATTAGGTTATCGTTCTCACAAGGAATTACATAAAACAATTTGAATCTAACTTTATCTAAGATATTCAAAATGTGATTTGAATAAAAAATAACAATAAAAATTAAAACAATTAATAAAACCAAGCAAATAAGCAAATAACAAGTGAGCAGCTAATTAATATTAGGGTTTGATCAAGGATCGATGTTCAGGACTTATTCTTTCATTATTTTGTTTCCTTAACTATTATTGATCCAATTATGTATTGATCCTAAATTTTCTAATGTATTGATTACTCTCTCTAGACTTAATCAATTAACCCTAATTGAATCCGAAAATTTTAAAATTGCAATCTCTCGATTCACAAAACTTTCCCTAACATTTTCAATTAAATTTGAAGCAATCTATTGGATAATTAATTTCTCACGCAAGATCTCGTTTTGAATGATTGTTAATTTGATAATTGCGAGATTTATTAAACTGCCAACTCTCGTTGCACAATCTAATTTAATTACTTTTGACCCCTCTTGTAACATCCCACCCCGACGGGAAGGATAAAATAGTAAATTGGCTAGGGGGTAAGAGTGATTAGTGTTAAGTCAAAATTGACTTTACGTGTTTAATAATTTTGATGACAAACAAAAAGAGGACAAATGAAAAGTAGAAGGACAAAACAAAAAGACAGATGAAAGCCATTTGACGAAAAGCAGACGGAATAAAAAGCAAAGGAAGATAAAATACAGACGCACAAAAGGCAGATGAAAGTTTGAATAAAAAGCAGACGGAAGCTATACAAAGAAGAAAAGCAGACGGAAGCTATACAAAGACGAAAAGTAGACGGAAGCTATTCAAAGAAAAAGCAGACGGAAGCTATAAAAAGACGAAAAGCAGACGGAAGCTATTTAAAGAAAAAACAGACGGAAGCTATTCGAAGAAAAGCAGACGGAAGCTCGAAGTAAAAAGCAGACGATACAATAATCAGACGAAAGCGTAAAGAAGTCGGAAGTATCAGTTTGAGTTAGTTACAGAGCTCAACTGACTAACACTACAAGAAAATAGCTATTCACCGACCGAAAATACCGTCGGTAACATGGTGATTTCCGTCGGTAAAAGTAAATACCGACGATATATGGTGTGCGGTTTTTCGGTCGGTAATTGACCCGAAGGTAAAAATACCGACCGAAATATTCGGTCGGTATTTAGAGACGGTATTTACGACCGTAATGTTCGGTCGGTATTAATATAATGACGGAAAATCGCCAGAGCAAGTCGGTCGGAGAAATGTAGTGACGGTCATGTATTCGGTCGGTGAGGGGAAGGTATATTCAACAACTTGTACCGACAGAAACGTTTCCGTCGGTAAAAGTGTATAATATTTTTTTTATGTTATTATTATAGTGTTGTTGTTATAACAATGAGTTTTTTTACTAACGTTATATTATTAATTCACAATATATTAATTTGTATATATATTGTGAGTTTTATGAGAAGATTAAAAAATAATAAAACATATGAAAAATTCAATTTATTAACTAACATTCTTGAAAGAAAGAAGAAATCTTATGTTTCTTAATTGTAAACAAATGACAATGTTATGCTAATGTTGTGATTATCATGGATGCTCTGAACTGTTTCCCCCC
>JANIPN010000217.1:35037414-35048341 GCA_027478595.1 Erythroxylum anguifugum | reverse complement strand
CTTTAGGTGAAACTTTGTGAATTTTTGAACATCTTTTGAAATTGATGGTTTAAATGAACTCTATGATGTTAATTATGTTTGTATGAAGTGAATTGATGATGAAAAATGAGGAAGAAGCACATTAGAAGGAGGCTTTCAAGTTTATGCCTTTAGCTGTTTGATAAAATGCCTAAGTGAACTTGGCTTAGGATTTAAGGACTTTGATAGTGTGCATTGGAAAAGAGGCTTTCATGTTTACTTAGAGTGAACTTGAATTGTTTCTTAAAATGACAAGTAAAGGCCTAATATGCTTGGATAAAGATGTGCTTAATTATGTTATGAAATAAGTAAGTTTGGATTAAAGGCATTAAATGCCTTAGAAAATGCAAAAAGAGAAGCTAATGTGATGGTGTATAAATATAAAATTTATGTTTAAGTAGTAATTTCATTGTATGTCTTTTTAATGTATAAAGGCTCGACAGTCGTGAATTAGGGAACTCGTATCGAGGATTGTTGAAGTTAAGAGAAAGTAAATTTTCTTTTAAGGTGAGTTGGGGAAACCATATTTCTCAAATAGGATTATAATATCCTAAGACAAGCATAATGACTTGTATTTGAATTTTGAACCTAGGCAACGTATGGTAGAATTGAATTTCAAATGGATGCTAATATGCATATGTATTTGATAAATGACATTGTTTTGAACAACTATGCATTCGGAGTACAAAAGATAACTTTTGTTGTACAAAATAATATTTCAACATAGTTTTTGAAACTGATATTTTTATTACATATTTTGAGAAATGTTATTATTTTTAACAAATCTGAGTTTAAATTGTAAAGAATAATGTTTTATTTTATGAAACTACATTTTTTAGCAACTTTGCACTTGGAATACAAAAGATAACTTTTATTTCATGAAATAATGTTTTGGAATTTACATATGCATAATTGAGTCATGTATGATGTATGTTTTTGTTCTTTTTTGTCTTAGAGCCATGATAAGTTTTCATTTATCGGTTGGATCAATAAATAAAGGCATGGTGCCTTACTTGATTTTTATACTTAATAATTGTATATGATTTGTTTTATGATTGGTGAGGAAACGATTGGCCAATCGTGTGCTGGGCACAACTGATTATGATTAAGCGACCCCCGTACCCTTGACGCTGGTACATGAAAGTCGAGTCGCCGTATCGACACCTTTCTATAGAATTTGTGGGTAATTCCACACCTAGGGTCTGGACACCGACGAGGTCATCACCTAGGGTTATGACACTCTTGTCGACTATAGTCCAGACTCACCATGGATGAAAGTCGAGTCAACACCGATAATCAGTGGGTGTGCACATTAGTTTGGCCAACTAGTGGTGTCACACATGATTGTTTTCGCTTATCCTGATATTGGTTTTCCTATCGATATTTGATTGATACATATGATGTTCTAATGCTTTTATGTACTGAAACTGGGACCTATGTTTACCGGATGGCTGAGTTAACAGGCTAGGCCTATGGTTCGTAACCAGTATACATTGAGTCATAAGATGGGCCTATGTGTTTTATTTGTCATATGTATTCACTTCACAGGTTATCTACACCGTCTTGTATGAATCAAATTCTATTTGTGATATATATTTTTCCTGCTCACCCCCCTTCTTTCCAAACATGCAGGTTAATTTAGTAAATTTGAAACTCTGAGTGGATCGTACGGTCTTTTAACATTTTTGGGGTATTACCGCATGTGGGTAGTTTCCTATTTTGTACTTTTATTGTCTAGTGGCTCATGAACTGCGTTTATGTAGATACACCTTATGATTTTGTAAGTTAACTTTTGATTGCCTTATGTTTTATAAAAGATTTTATGTATGAACTTTTGATACTGTTGTTGAAATTGCATTGAGTTGAGACTGCATGGAGTTGAGATTGCCTTAAGTGGGCTTTAAAGTCCTGAAGTTGTGGTTGGATGTGAATATAGAAGTGTGTTTAAAATCGTTTGCAGATTTTGAGATTTTAAAAATATAGTCGTTGTGCTGCCCAAATTTTTCAAAGAAAAAAAAGAAAAGAATTGGTATTCAGTTAGCCTTGCATAGTCAGATTAAGGATACCGTTAGTGTTCTTAGCCCGGTTATGCGGCGATTGTCATGGGCCCGATGTGGTATCGAGTACCACTTTGCTGAACTTCCCCTCCTTCCAGACATGATAAATGGTCAGCTACTACATTCTTTGCTCCCTTCTTATCTCAGATCTCAATGTCAAATTCTTGTAATAAGAGAACCCATCAAATAAGCCTTGATTTTGCATCCTTCTTGGTGAAAGATACTTAAGTGTGGTGTGATATGTAAATATGATCACCTTAGAGCCTAAAAGGTAGGACCGAAATTTGTCACATGCATAAAACACCGCTAGTAACTCATTTTTAGTGGTGGTGTAATTTAATTGGGGCCTAATTAATGTCTTGCTTGCATAACATACAACATGCAACTTTTTATATTTCCTTTGGACCAACACGCAACCCACAACTTGGTCGCTATTGTCACACATGACTTTGAATGGCAATAACTAATCCAATGATGTTAAAATTGGTGCTAATATATTGCCTCTTTTAGTCAATTAAACATAGATAAACAATTATCATTGAAATTAAAAGGCACTTCCTTTATTAATAAGTTTGTAAAAGGCTAGCAATTTGTGAGAAGTATTTAATAAAATGGTGGTAGAATCAATCATGACCTAGAAATGCTCACATGCCTTTGACATTAATAGGTGGTAGAAGCTTCTCTATGACATCTGTCTTTGCTCTATCCACTTTAATTCTTTAGCACGTGATAACGCGTGTCGAGTGCATTGTAAAATTTACCTAACTATGCATACTAAAATTTGTAGTTGTGATGAGTTGGGATCGAATCCACAGGGAACGTTTGGTTAATTTTCATAACAAAATCAATTAATGCAAGGAAAATATAACGAGGGTTTTAGATTTTAAGCAATTTAGAAAATAAAATAAAAGTAAACTGTCAAAAACAAATTAAAGCAAGCAATTGAAAATGATTAAAGTCTCTAAAATGATTAGAGTCAATCTTGGCCTAAACACGATTAAGCATATTCCATAATCCTAACGTTGTCAAACCTTTTTTTTTAACTATTGATCTAAGACTAACAATATGCTCTGCTAATACCTGTTTTCCCTTAGGTTGTGTTTAATTAAGATACGATCATTAATTTAACCTAACTACCAAATAACCTTGGATACGATCTCTAGATTTAATTTGGCAGGTGCATTACGAAGCGGAAAATGATCAATATAGGCAGTAACCTCACACGTTAAGGTTATATAACCTAAGTTATGTTGTTCCTAACGATTCAAGTTCATTAGATGCTAATAACAAACATCAAATGTAACGATTATGGATCACATTCAACATTATAGTAATAGGTTCGTAATAGAACAATCTAAATAAAATATTAAGATCATCTATACAAAACCCTACTCAATCAACTCAAACAACCATAACAATTTGAAAAGAGATTAACAACATTAATCAAGATGAAATAGCTTAATCGTGACTTAGCATTGATATCACCATTGAATCGACGTCGAGACATCTAGCCCTTCATCTTCTTCATGGGTCTCGAAGCATCAAACAAGAACACCTTTGTTTCCATGGAAAACAGAAGAGAAATAATCAAGAAGCAACTGTTGTTCGGTTATTTTCCAGCCCTCACACAATTGGAAACTGGAGAAAAATAAATGACGGAGGAGTTGTCTCCTTTTCTGTCCATAAAAATTCTCTCCCAGCCGTCCCTATTTTTCAAAACCGAAGAGGATAAAATATGCACCAGCTGCTGTATTTCTTTTCACTCTCAGTTCCTCACTCTCCCAACCAAGATGAGACAACGTATTGGCTGCTGTCTCCTTGACAAAACCGAGAGCTCCATATATATTCTCAAAATGAAAACAACACCCACTCTTCTTTCTTTTTCAGCCCTTACATACAACTTTCTATTGAAACCGAAGAGGACCATGGATCAGCTCTATCCCAGTCGTCCTTATGTTGCAAAAACCGAAGAGGATAAAAATATTTTAGCTGTCTTTCACTCTTAGTTATTCACCCCCACTCCCAGCCAACACGTCACTTTTTTTCTTTAATCGCTAAATATAATGAATCAAGTGAATCAACATTTAAGCATATATCAAGTTCCCCCACACATAGCTTTTAACCATCCTCGGGCAAATCGTCAAAATCAAAATCATAAACTAAAACTCTTACTCATTTTCCATATTGTTCTAGGAATAAATAATCATACGTAAAGATGAATGACTTTTAAAACCTATAGCAATAACTCAACATTCAAAGCTTCTACTCATGATCAATCAACTTTCATCGCCCTTATAAACTAAGTAATCTAGAGGTAGACCTGGACAAATTATGTTTAAATAATATATTTCTATAGGTACATTCAAACACCATTCATGATTACAACAATCCACAACTTTGCATATCATTCCATTTCTTCACCACTAAAAGTCACATGCATAATCATGAATCAATGGACTTTTCTAGGGTTGTAATGTGGGAAAGGGTAAGGTGAGATGTATTTTAGATAATGTAGCATAAATAGGTAATGTAGCATAAAAGTCATTAAGCTAGTGAAGCAAAAGTAACACTCAATAAGATATCAAGTGCTTAAGTTAACATTCATTCAAAACTGGGTATCGTTAGTTATGAAGATTGCAACAATTATTTTTCACAACTCAGTTCAGCTCTTGCACCATAAACGGTTAGGCTATTTGGTTAATGTAGCTTGTAAACAACAAAGAATGCCTAATCATTTTCATGAAAATGCATGTAATAAAAATGTAGTCTTGAATAGAAAATCAAAGAAAAGTAAGGAGTTACATGTTATGAAGGTCACACATAACAAAAAAAAAGTGAGACTGATATGGATGTGTCAGTCTGATATGACTCAAATTCTCACTAGTTTTTATCTACCACTAGTCACCACTCTTCTAAGAATAATACACATTAACTAATCACAAGGGCAAAAGTACACGCTAAGGTTTTCATGAATTTTTCTAGTCAATTCAAACTCTAATTCTGACTAAATAATCTTTAAAATCATAGATAAAAGTTTTTTTTTAGTTTTCAAATAATTTAATTGAGCTAGATTGAGGTCTTTGAAGCATAATAAATGGCATGCAAAGTTTTTTCTACTCTTTGTCCTAGAACTACCCTCATTACATAGTTGTATGCATCACACATAATCTCGAAGGGGAGACTCCAATCTGGCAGTTGAATCACTGGTGAGGATGTCAAAGGCTCCTTAAGTTTGTTGAATGCTTTCTTATCAACTTTAGATTTATCTACCTCTATACCCTAGCAAATGTAACATGCCCTAAAACTTTACCTTGATCCACCATAAAATGACATTTTTTCTCAATTCAGAAAAAGGTTAGTTTCAAAACATCGTTCCAAGATAATAGCAAGATTTTTAAGATATTCATCAAAGGAAGAACCATAAACACTAAAATCATCCATGAATATCTCTATAATCTTCTCAACATACTCGAAAAAAATGTTCACCATACATCTTTGGAATATGACGGGTGCGTTACGTAATCCAAATGACATCCATCAGTAAGCAAATGTACCGAATGGGCATATGAAGGTAGTATTTTCTTGATCTTTTGATCCAATCGGGACCTGAAGATAAGTTGAAAAGCCATCTAGAAAATCATAATAGTTATAACCAGCCAATCTCTCAAGCATCTGATCAATAAAGGGAAGGGAAAATGATCTTTATGAGTCACTGAGTTCAATTTCCTATAGTTAATACAAACTTGCCACCTGGTTTGCACTCGAGTGGGAACCAACTCACTTCCTGATTGGTCATAACTGTGATTCTAGACTTCTTTAGAAATACTTGAGCAAGACTTACCCACTTACTGTCAGAGATTGGGTAAATAACCACAGCATCGAGAAGCTTCAGCACTTCCTTCTTCACAACTTACATCATCGAAGGATTCAGCCTACATTGAGCTTGCCTTATGGACTTGACATCCTTCTCTAACAAAATACGATGCATGCATTTAGGAAGACTTATCCCTTGGATATCTACGATCGTCCATCCTCTAGCCTTCTTATGCACCCTTAACATTCGAACTAGCCTTTCTTCTTGATCCGAAGTCAACTCTGCCGAAATGTTAAATAGGAGAGTCTGCTTATCTCCTAAATAGGCATACTTGAAGTGTGTGGGGAATAGCTTTAGTTCTACTTCAAGTGTCTGTACATCAAAAGGTATTAATTTTTTGTGAGATTCAGATAATTACATAGAAGCTAAATCATACCTTTTGGGAGAGTGCTCTAATGAATCCAATGTAGCTACCATTTCCATCAGCTATTCTCCTACTTCAACATCATTATTGGCTTCTGCTTCCATATGTTTAGTCAATATTGTTTCTAAATGATCCTTGCAACTTAATTTAAACATTTCCTACACCATAAGATCAATCACTTCAACAGGGAGAATACAATGATCATTATAAGGACGTTTCATGATATCAAAAATGTTAAAATGAATCACTTCCCCATCAAATTCCATTATGAGGGTGCCCTCACGAACATCTATCTTAATCTAAGTCGTATTAAGAAATGGTCTCCTAAAAAAGAAATGCATTGGATTATATCAAGTATCATCATTCATATCAATAATATAAAAATCTACAGGAAATGCCAACTTATTCACCTGCACTAAAACATCCTCAACCACACCATAAGGGTAAGTATTAGTGCGGTCAGCTAATTATATGATAACACTTGCTTCTTTCAAAGGGCATAAATTCAAGGAAGCATAAATTGAACGAGACATAACATTAATTGAAGCTCCTAAATCCAACATAACTTTATTAATCACAGTGTTACCAATTTTGCAAGGAATGGTGAACATACCTAGATCTCAGCATTTTGGCGGTATCTTCTTCTTAAAACCGCAAATACATTCTCACTCATCATCACCTTTTCATTACCTCTCAACTTTCTTTTATGTGTACACAGTTCTTTAAGGAATTTAGCGTACCTTGGTACTTGCTTAATTGCATCAACCAAAGGTATGTTTACTTCCACTTTCCAGAAAGTCTCTAATATCTCCTTGTCTTTCTCCTTCTTGTTTAGTCTTGTTAATTTGCTAGGAAAAGGTGGAGGATTAGTCTTAATGATATTAGGGCTTTCTAAGTTTACTTTTGTACTCAATGAAGGGTTTTCTTCCTTTTCCAACTCCTTCTCGATTTCTTCCTCATTGACAATCCTCGGTGGACCTCTCTTAGAACCCTCAATCTCCTTTCCCCTCCTTAGGGTTATAACACTTACATTCTTCGAGTTCACCTCAAGTTGAGATAACAGCTTCACTTCACTTTGTGATTTTAAATAATTATGCCTCACTTCCATCTGACCCATTTGGTTTTCAATGTTATGTATGCTCAATTTTGTCTCCTACTGAAGTTGTTGCATACCTTGATGAAGCTATTGTACACTCTACTAAAACTATTGTATACTTTGTTGAAGATGTTGCATACCTTGCTAAAAATGAAGATCGTTAGCAATAGAAGTCTTGATAAATTCATCTAGAGATGTACTTGAACTAGAAGAGGAGGCTCCTTATGCTTCTTATGGCCTTGGTTGAAATTATTGTGCTCCTTATGACCGATTCTAGAAGTAATTTTGCTTCTTATTCCCTTAGTAACTCAATTAAGGATGATCCCTCCAGCTTGGGTTATACGTCTATGAGTACAAGTTGTACTGATTATGAAAGTTCCCTCTTACAACATTCACATACTCCATACTTCCCTCTTGTAGTGTCGGACAACCATCAGTCAGATGACTCATGTTTGAACATATTTCGCTTGCTTTTACATATGCCTATCCAAATGCAATATGTCTAACAAAAGATATTAGCTCATCTGAATGATATTCGATAGATGAAGTACTTACCTTATTTACACATCAAACATCGATGCGAGTGTCAGATTGTTGAGTGATAATAACCATTCGCTCAAGTAGAATCATGGCTTCGATAGGAGTCTTCTGACACAGTGGCCCCCACTCGTCGCATCAACCAAACTCGTCTCTATTGGTAGCAATCCTTCATAGAAATACTGGATGAGAAGTTGCTTTAGAATGTTGTGGTAAGGGCAACTGGCGCATAACTTCTTAAAACGCTCCAAGTACTCATAAAGGGACTCTTCATTTTGTTGTTTTATGCCATAGATTTTCCTCCAAATACTTGCTATCTTTGATGCTGGAAAATATTTTTCTAAAAACAATCTCTTCATCTCTAGATATGTATTCACACTCCCAGTAGGTGATTCGAACAACCAGTCCTTCGTTGCATCTTTTAGTGAGAACGGGAAAGCCCTCAACATAATTTTCTCCTGTGTCACTCCTGGAGGCTTCATGCTCAGACAAACCACATCAAGCTCCTTAAGATACTTATGCGCATCTTCACCTGCAAGACCATGAAAATTAGGTAACAAATGTATTAACCCCGACTTAAGCTCAAAAGTAACAAGCTCAAAAAAATTGAAAATGTAATGCATAAAGGTTTTTGGGTTAGGTCTGGTGCAACCAACTCACTTAGTGTTCTTGGATTTGCCATCTTTTCATCGGATTGTCCTCTCGATCTCCAAATCAAATTGCTCAAGTTTTCAACAAAGAGATATGGTAACTACCATACATTAACACTAACAAATGTTTAGAAATTAAAAAATAACTAAAAGAAAAGATTATAAAAAAATATATTCATAAAACACCAACTAACATAAAAAATGAAAATTAAATCACCGCACTCCCTAGTAATAGTGCCAAAATTTGACAACGCGTGTCAAATGCATTGCAAAATTTACCTAACTCTGCATATTAAAAACTTGTAGATATGATGAGTCGAGATCGTATCCACAAGGAAAGTTCGGTTAATTCTCGTAATGAAAAGAATTGATGCAAAGGAAATAAAATGAGGGGGTTTTGGATTTTATGTAATTGAGAAAAAAATTAAAATTAAACTAGCGAAAAAATTTTAGAAAACAATCGAAAATGATGAAAGTGTCGAATATGTGTAAAGTTTGATTCTAGGATCAATCTTGGCTTAAACACGATTAAACATGTCCCATCATTCTAATGTTTTCACATCTCTCCTCGAACTATTGTCGTGGATTAACAATACGCTTTGCTAATCCTAGTTTTCCCTTAGGTTGTGTTTAGTTAAGAAACGCTTGTTAATTAAACCTAGCTACTGAATAATCTAGGATACGATCTCTAGATTCAATTAGGCAACTGCATTACGAAGTGGAAAACGAATCAATATAGGCAATAACCTCACACGTTCGGGTTATCTAACCTAAGTTATGTTGTTTATAGCGATCTAAGTTTGTTAATGGCTACTCACGAACATAAAAAATAATGACTAAAAATTATTTTCAACATTCTAGCAACAGGTTTGTAATAAAATAATCCAATGAACGCATTAAGATTATCTTTACAAAACCCAATTCAATCAACACAAAACAATGATAACAATATGAAAAGAGAGATTCAACATTAAACAAATGAGATAAGCTTAGCCGTGACTCAGACGTTGATTTTACCTTCGAATCGGTGTTGGGAAGTTAACCTTCCATCTCCTCCATTGATCACCAAGAAGAATGGCTACTGTTGCCTCTTTTCATCTTGAAAACCGGCGAGAAAATGATGAAGAGGCTGATCTGTCCGCACGTCTGTTCTTTTTTCCTGAACCCCCGAATAACGAAGAATAAAATGAAGGATATCTTTCAGTCGTCATAACATATTCCTTATATAGTAAAAAGCTAGGTTAAAACATATAGGTGGCATAGAAATCACGGTCGTGCATGAAATGTTTGAGGGCTATGACTTGGTGTTCACAACCATGAGTGGTGTCTCATGGCTGTGAGACGCGAGAGGTATCTCACACCCATGCAAACTATGTCATGACGGTGAGTTAATGCTCACAGCCATGACAAATTGGTTTTATGGCCGTGAGTTCTCCAATGCCTCATTCTTCATTTTTATGCTTTATCTTGTCTCTCCTTTTAATCATCTTCTTTTTCTTGCTTCATGTAGACAATGGAATATGAATATTGAGAAGATGACTCAATGAGTATGCTTCGGCTCACTTTGATTGTTATGCTTCCAAATTGTACATAAAATTAAATATGAACTAAAGTGAGTGTTTTAAGCATTCTAAGGCATTAATTACCAAGTGTCGTGGATTAAATGTATTAACAATTAAGCACATATCACACTGCATCTCTATTCTTTGACAATTGGAGTAACATTGGGCTAATACACTCCTTAGAATTACTCCAAACCTTGAGACTCACTTTCCTCATTAATTCAAGATTTAATATTTTGGTTTATGGAAACTAGTGGGTAAATATCCCTAATCAATTCCAGCATATTATCCTAGGATACTCGCCTATTCAAACATGGAATGACAAATATTTTTTATCGTAGGATCCCTTAGGTCTGTTCTCCAATAAGTCAGGCTTATAATATTTGAAAAGGCTAGGTGAAAAGAAAAAATGCCATAGGGTGGTATGGGATGCTAACCTAAATCTAAAAGCCTTGGTCCTAATATGGTTGAGAGAACAGTTAGATGATTCAAAGGGATGGAAAGTTAGAAGAATCTATCCTAGGATAATCTTAAGTTGCCATTAATGAATAACTCATACTAAACAAAAATATGAAGAAATGTTAAACATTTATTGCAAGAGCTTAGAATATCTAAGCTAACCTTAACAAAAATCACCATAAGTTCACAAAGAAAAGGAGCAGTAAGTAAGATGCATATAAGGAAAGCATCCAGGCAGGGCCGGGCCTGGGGCGGGGGCAGCGGGGCACCGGCCCCGGGCCCCCATAAGAGGGGGGGCCCTCAGCCCCCC
>JANIPN010000217.1:35010744-35024018 GCA_027478595.1 Erythroxylum anguifugum | reverse complement strand
ACAGTAAACTAGTAAAGTATACAGTACAGCTGTATAATATATCAATATGGACTATTTTGCAATTTTTAAAAATTTTAAGGACTATTTTATAAATTTAAAAAATATCCCGAAACGGTACCCGGTACCGGTACAATTCCGTTCCAGAGCTCAATCCGGTACCGAGCCCGGTACGTTATTCATAACATTGGGAGAAACACACTAGACATTCTTATCCTTCAATTAATAATAAAAGTTTTTCTCCTTTTATGACTATTCATTCTAATATATGGGGACCTACACAAACAGTTTTGCTATCTGGTTATAGGTGGTTTTGTTACCTTTAACGATTGTTGTACTAAATGAGGTTTTTTCTTGTTTTCAGCTATTTCACAAAATGAATTGTAAACAATTTGATGCCTAGGTTAAGATTTTGAGAATTGACAATGGTACAGAATACATGGATGGTGTTTTTCGGGCATTATTAGATTCCAATGGGATATTGCACCAAACTAGTCGTGTGAACACTAGTGCACAAAATGGAGTGTTTGAAAGAAAAAATAGGCATTTATTAGAAGTGGCTCGGTCTCTCATGTTTACTAGGAATGTTCCAAGGTTTATTGAGGAGATGCAGTTCTTTCACTACCTATCTTATTAATAGAATGCCCCTAAAAATACTTAATTTTAAGATCCCTTTCAAAATTCTACAAGGTAGTAATTGATACACTGTTCAAAAATTTTGAGATGTGTGTGTTTTCTTCATTAGAGAATGTAGGTAAGTTAGAAGCTAGGGCCCTTAAATGTGTGTTTGTCGGGTACTCTGCAACTCAAAAGGGATATACGTGTCATCATCCTCCCTCTCGAAAGTACTTTGTGAGTATGGATGTTACCTTTAAGGAGTATGAACCTTACTTTTCATCACCTCAGTCACCTCTTCAGGGGGAGAATAAGGACTAAGAGGTGGAAACACCTGTCCCTACACAGACTTTTGGTCAAAATACTAGTGATGACAATAAACCAGTTAAAAATGGGCGGTTGAATAGATCATATTTGAAAACCTATACACGACAAGACAAGACAGATAAAGCCATCAAGCAAGTTATACCTGGTCAAGCGCCACCTCTGACTTCAGTTCCTAAGAATTCATGTGCTGAGTCTCCCTTACTTGTTGATTGATCTAATTCTAGTTCCAACGCTAATGATCTTGATGTTCCTATTGCTACCAGGAAAGGAGTCAGAACTTGTACTAAATATCCTATTTCTAACTTTGTTTCCTATGACTCTCTGTCTCCTTCCCATAGAGCCTTTGTATCGCCTGTTTCTATTCCATAGGGTTGGCAAGAAGCATACTATGATCCAAATTGGAAAGAGGTAATAATTGAAGAGACAAAGGCCTTGGCAAAAAATGACATGGGGGAACTTGTTAATCCTCCACTGGGAAAGAAATTAGTTGGTTGCAAATCAGTGTTTACCGTGAAACATAAGACAATATAAGACATATGTTTCACAAAGCTAGATTGGTAGCAAAGGATTCACTCAAACTTATGGGGTGGACTATCAAGAGACTTTTTCTCCTATGGCAAAAATGAATACCATCAGAATCATCTTATCAGGTGCAGCTAACCTTGATTGGGACCTATAACAATTTGATGTCAACAATGCCTTCTTACATGGAGACTTGGAGGAAGAGGTGTATGGAAATTCCTCCAGGATTTGATGATGCAAAAACTAAATGAAAAGTTTGTAGATTAAAGAAGGCATTATATGGTTTGAAACAATCACCCAAGGCATAGTTCGATAGGTTCAATAAGGCTATGATCTCATTTGGATATTTTCAAAGCAATGCTGAACATATCTTGTTTATTAAACACTGTAGTGGTAAGGACACATTACTTATTATTTATGTTGATGATATAGTTGTGACTGGAAATGATAAGGAGGAGACTGCCCAGCTCAAAGAACTTTTAGCTCGAGAGCTTGAGATTAAAGATTTGGGTAAGTTGCAATATTTTCTTGGAACAGAGGTTAGATCAGCTAAAGGAATCTTTATTTATCAAAGGAAATATGTTTTAGATCTTCTTGAAGAAAATGGTATGTTAAGATGTAAATTAGTAAACTCTCCCATTGAAGCCAATCACAAACTACAAGCAAGAGTTGGTGAGTCCACGGATTTAGATCGATATCAAAGGTTGGATGGGAGTTTGATTTATATCTCACACCAAACCAGACATAACCTTTGTTGTAAGCTTGGTAAGTCAGTATATGCATGACCCTCGTGATTCCCATCTAGAGGTTGTTTTCTGCATTTTAAAATATCTTAAATCTACACCAGGAAAATTTTGGCTGCTCTTTTCTAAGCATAGTCACCTAAGGATAGAAGCTTATACAGATGATTAGGTTGGATCTTTGGATGACAGAAGGTCAACTTCTGGTTATTGCACATTTGTAGGTGGAAATTTAGTTACTTGTAGAAGCAAAAAATAGAATGTTGCAGCACAATCAAGTGTAGAAGCGAAATATAGAGCTATGGCACAAGGAGTTTGTGAATGACTATGGCTGCAGAAAGTAATGAAAGAATTGCAATTATCAGAAGGGAAATGATTGTCCTTGTTGTGTGATAACAAGGCTGACATGAATATAGCTCACAATCCAGTTCAACACCATCAAACAAAACATATAGAGATTGACCGACATTTTATAAAGGAGAAAATAACAAATGGTATTTTGAATATTTCTCATGTGGCCTCAGAAAGACAAATAGGTGATGTATTTACTAAAGGGCTTAGCAACAAACCATTTCATAATTTAGTTTGCAAGTTGGGTATGTTTGACATCTTTCATCAACTTGAGGGGGAGTGCTGACTGCTTAAGGTTTTTGGAGTAGTGCCCTTTAGATTCACTGATGCACCAACAACATTTCAAAGCCTCATGAACACTCTGTTTTAGTCACATTTAAGGAGGTTTCTACAAGGTTTTCCAATGAGGCACTAGTACATATAGCACCACTGGAACAACATGTGGAACATTTGAGATGTGTAGTGCAGAGTCTAAGGGACGGGTTTGGTCAATTGACTAAAAACATTAACCAACTTACTCAAGAAGGATGGTTTTAAGTGTAGCAAAGAAGTTGAAGAGTCTTTTGTTAAGCTTAAGCAAGTTTTGCCTTCAGCACCACTACCAGCAGTACCTATTTTTCCAAAACATTTGCGGTGAAGGTTGATTCTAGTGGACAGGGGCTAGGAGCTGCTTTAATGCATGATAAGCATCCCATAACACTTGTTAGTAAGTCTGGCATCTAAATATGTTGCTTTGTCCATGTATGAGAAGTTTTTGGCTTTGATTATGGCTGTGAAGCATTAGAACCACTATTTGATGGGAAGACATCTCATTGTATACATTAACCATCAGAGTTTAAAGTTTCTCTTCAAAGAAAATCAATACTCTATTTCAGGAGTCTTAGTTGCCTAAGTTGTGAGTTTGGTTTTGAAAAACTTTAAAAGAAAGGAAGTGAAAATGGTGTTGATGATGCACTTTCTAGAATGTCAAGCACAGCTCCATATTGTATGGTGGCCTCTGGTGTACAATCTATAACAAGTTAAAAATAGTTGAAACTTATGTACGACTTCAAGCTATGTTTCATTAAAGGGGTCTGCAATGTGATGTGATAAATTTTGTTGTGTGTCAACAAAACAAGTAGGAACCAATGGCTTCTCCTAGCTTACTATAATTGTTTCTTGTGTGACTCAACATGTGTGGACTGATATCATCTTTGATTTCATTGAAGGTCTCCCTAGATCAGAGGGAAAGTCAAGTGGTTTTGGTGGTGGTGGATAGATTAACCAAGTATGTTCACTCACATCCTTATACTGCTCAGTTTGTTGCCATGAACCTTGTTGCATAAGTTGTTAAGCTGCATGAAATGCTCTAGACAAACAAATGGTGAAACAGAGATAGAGAACCAAGCACTTGAAACTTATCTTAGATGCATGATAAGTGACTACCCATCTGGTTGGAACAAGAAGCTATCTTTGGCTATATCGTAGTATAACACAAGCTTCCGTTTAGCTATACAGCCAACCCCATTTGTAGTTTATATGGGTATGCTCCTACACGTTATGTTCCTTATATGGAAAAAGATGTAAAACAATTGGTTGTAGATCAAATATTGAGCACAGTTAATCAAATATCAAACATGTAAAGCACAAAACGGGGCGAAACAATTGGCTGACAAGAAGAGAATTGATAGAGAATATGAGGTGGGGAATATGGTTTATTTCAAATTGCAACCATATAAACAACATAACCAGAAACAAGGTGGAAGGCAAAAGTATATTTCCTTTCTTTTGTAGACCTTTCAGAATTGTGGAAAGAATTGGGTCTGTTGCTTATAAATTGGAGTTGCCTGCTTCAGCTAGAAATCATCAAATATTCCATGTTCCGATCATAATTCCAGAAGAGATTGTGAAGAATTTTCTAGTGGCTACCTTAGAAAGAAGAGTGATTTTCTTAAAAGAAAAGAAAAAAGCTACTGTTCAAGTGTTGATTCAACAGTAAGAAGTGCCATCAAACTCTCCTACTTTGGAGAACTTATATGAGCTTCAATAAAGATATAAAGAACACAATTTGTGGACAAGATTGTCGAGGACATGAATTAGGTCACTTGAAAAGAAGCTGGAGTGAGTGGATTGTAGTTAGCTCCAGTAATAGGAGTCATTTTAGTATAAAGTGTAAGTTAGAAGATCACTAACCTACTCTCTGATCTTCATCTGTCTAGAATGGTCTAGTCTAATTTCTAGTAGTCTCCTAATTTATTTCTATCTAGAACCTTATTCTAGTAGTCTCCTAATCTTCATCCCCTTTGTTCAAGGACTAATTTTTTGATATATAACCTACTTTAGTATAAATATGAGGTGTAGTATATGATGTTGGCTGTGTAGAAAAGTGACTATGTATATGCAAGTGTGCGAGAGGTAATCGTGCTCGGGTGTGGGTGCATAATAAGAGACATAATCGTGATAAATGAAATAAACAATGGTGACTCTTTTTAATATTCCTGAGTTTTAGTTGAAGTTATCTACGTGTGTATGGATATACAAGAAGCATAACAAGACTAAGTACTTTCTTCTTCTCTCCCGCAACTAAGTTACTATAAGAGTATAAGAACAATGTGGTAGATCGGAATTTACTCAGTTCCCATCAGAAAACGCTCTACATTTGGACATATCTTGATTCTTATGAAAGAAAAATAACACAAGTGAGCTAACAATTCACTTCCAAAACCTTGTTAAATAAAAACTCAAAAACCACTTAATTGAAATGAAAAGTGAAAACTAAATACGAACAATAACGGAAACTCACCGGTACGCTTGTCAATCCACGGCGAAACCAATATGGTGGGGACCCTCACACCTAATCTATCAAACCGGAAATAATACGGATCAGGCCCAATTATCCCATCAGGGTTCGGAACTCCAGTGATCGGCGTAGGAACATGATCATAAAACCCACCATGCTCATCATACGTAATCAATATGGCCATTTCTTTCCACTGAGGGCTAGCCCTCAGCGTCTCATAGACATCCTTCAAAAAACTCTGCCCTCGGGCCACGTCATGAGACGGGTGGTCGTCGTTCGCTGGAAAAAGGTTAAGGTCGAAGTACCGCTGCTCCACCACGGCGTAGTTGGGCAACCTCCCCAAACGCGCGTGTCGTTTGAAAGTAAGTTCATATTTGTGGAAATTAAACACGTTCTTCAATTTCCTCAGAGACTTGAAGAAGAGGGTGGCGGGGATATTTTGGTAATAAATCCCAAAAGTGAGGCCGTTTTCGTCCAGAGAATCGAAGATTGTTTTTTGTGGAAATCCATGGATTAGATCTTTTCTCACGTTACTCATGGCTCCATGTGAAGTCGCCGAGTGGACATAAAACCGGTTCGGTTGGGTGGACGCCGGAACCGAAGCGAACCAGCGGTCGAACACGGCGAACTCGTTGGCCAGTGCGGTGTAAACTGGCAACAACTCCGGTTTGAACCCCGACATCACGGTTTTCGGCATGTCCGTCACGTTCATGCTCTGTGCTTGTTGTGCGAACCCGTTCATCGGGGCCGGGTTGGCGGAGGTATCGTCTGACCCGAATATCTGTTCTCGGATAGCTTGAAAGGAGTGGCCCGGGTCGGAGTCGATAAAGATGGCGTCGTCGGTGACGGAAATTTCTGGAGAGTTTTGATCGGAGACGTTTAGTCTGTTGGATTCGGATCCGATGAGGCCGTCTATGTCGGGTCGGATCTTCTTCAGCCACCCGAAAACGTGGTCAAAGGAGCGGTTCTCCATAACCACGACGACCAGGGTTTTAACGGGTCCTTTGACTCTGTTTCTGTGACGTCTGTGTAAATTCTGAAAATCAAGGGACTGGGATGAAACTACCAAATAGAGGAAGACCACCAAAATAAAGGGTATTCGCCGGAAACCCATCCCCGAAAACCGGTGAAGGAACGGTGGCGGCTTTACCGAGGAAAAAGTTTCACAAAGCTGAAGTACTAGTATTGCTTAAAAAAAAAGTATAAAAGCAGAACAAGAGAAGAATATGCTATATAGTAAAGGCGTTGAGGAAGAATCAAAGCTCTTATGACAGGAGGGAATAAGGGATACGTGGCACAGTTATGTTCGATGGCTGAATTAGCACGGGATGTAGGAAGTTGATGGGATTGGTTTATATTTTACAAATAAATAATTAAGTAACAGAACAGATTAAGAAGTAGGCGTTAAATTCAAAATGATGACATAACTGTTTGCGTGTTGCCAGAGCCGTTGGCTAAGTGGACAAGAGAAATTTAGATTTTTGTCTTTGGACAAGCAAATCAAAACACGGTTTTTGGTGGGAAACCTTGTGTTGTCTGTTTCGGGCGGCGTGGATGTTAATTTCCAGTTCCAGATAATATGTGGCTCAGGCTCAGGCTCAGCACCGAGGATGTTTCCACTGGGCCTTCACTTTATTTAGATAGCTTGTTTTCGTCAAATAAATTCTCCGCCAACCATTCCAAAACCTGATGAAAACGAATTTTTGTACTTATTTGTTGTTTTCTGGGCTGAAAGTGGTTGACTGCACAAATATCTTTCAATAGAAATCAATTTATGACATTTTTTTTGTTTTGTCTTTGCTTTCTTCGTTAAATATTATTAATTTTTATTTATTACCGGCTATTATTGTCAAGAGAAACTGCAATAAGTGAATTAAAACTCTTCATATTTTGTGCCTTGATTCCAATATGCATCTGCTTAATTGCTAATTATTCTTTAAAAAATATTTATTTCAGTGAAATTCAATTATTTAATTTCCAAAAAATGCTTTTTATTTCTTACAAGCAATTTGTACCATTTTAACCCTTGCCTAGCTGTTCTTTTTTTTTTCATATTCTTCTCATAAAAAAGGTAAATGCATAACTTTTTCTTACTTTTAGTTATATGAATTCTTTCCCTTTAATCAATGTACTTAAGGATAGTCCTAATTTTTTATTTAATAACACATATTTGAGTTTCTTGTTGGATTAGTAGTGTGTAATATGTGAAGCAAAAGAAATGGTGTCTAGAATTCCAAAAACATAAATAGTAGAAATATTTTATTTAGTTGTCATTTTAATTTATTATAATTTACATAAAACATGATTTCCATTGTTAATAATAAAGTTAATGATTAGTTATATTTACAACAATTTTTTGTCAATTTTTGGAACTAGTTATCAAACTCATATGGAAGGCTTGCTCTTAGAGCTAAAGAAGAATTCTAATAGAACCTTAAAAACATAAGTCTTAATGGAGTCCTAGGACTTTGATAGAAATAAGCATTAAAAATTTCAGGTTTTGGGGCCTTATTAGAGTTAAAATTAAACAAAACCTTCTCGTCATCTTTTATAAAGAAATACTTAGTAAGGAACTCATCATATTGCCTAGTCAATAGATTAGGAACTATGGCCTTGATTGAATTAGCTGAGAAGGCACACCTCCTTAGATAATAGCTCTTCTTAACTCATGAGAATCATACCTATATAATTCCTTAATTTTAAGATTATGTTATGATTCTCTTTAGCAAGATTATGTTATGATTCTCTTTATGTTATGACATTTTTATGAAGAAATAAAATGTCAAATGGGAAATGCTCTGCCTTCTCTCTTCCTCTACCTTCCCGCCTAAACCACTTTTCCCATTTTGCCCCTCCCTTGGTCCTCTTTTCCCTCACTGTCTGCTGACTGTCTAGGGCGCGGATGTCTTTTCCAGGGTAGCCTACGGACTCCCCGACTCTGTTTCCGGCGATGGCTTCTCCAGTTCCTGCTTCAGATCCTTTTCCCCCCCTTCCCTCCTCGTCCTCTCCTGGTCCGGGTGTTCCTAGCCGTGCTCTAGCGCAGGTGCTGGGCGGCTCTCCTCGTCCCTTGCCCCCGGAAGCTGGATCTGTTCTAGGGGTTCATCTCGGGTTGGGGGCTTCTGCGGCGGCTGCCGCCTCTCTCTCGTCGACCGCACTAGGGGGGCCTGCTTCTTCTACTTCGACGGAGGTTTTGGTTGATGGCGCCTAGCGTGGGCGTGTGGAGGCTTCTCAATCTCGCGATAAGCTTACGTTTCACTCGAATGTACTGTTTAATGGCGTGGTGTCCCCTCTAGTGGAGTTGCTCCGTGCTGGTGCTCGGGCCTGGTCTCATGCCTTGGTGGGTTTTTTCTGGTCAAAGCGTTTGGCGTTTCCAGTGGTTAATGCGTGGGCAAAAGCTCGTTGGGGCAAGAAGGGGTTTGAGAAAGCTCTGCTTATGGAGGATGGCCTCTTTTTGTTTAAGTTCTCTCCGCAGTCGAACCTCCATGAGATACTTGAGCTTGGACCTTGGCATATTGGTAACCAACCTTTGTTTTTAAGACAATGGACGACAGGGATGAGTCTGGATAAGGGCTCTGTGGAGGTTCTGCCGTTATGGGTCCAGTTCCATGGGTTGCCGATGGAGTATTGGACACTGGAGGGTTTGAGCCATTTGGCCAGTGGCATTGGCAAGCCTATTTGTCTTGACTCCCAGACCTTGAAAATGGACCGGATTGGGTTTGCAAAAATTTGTATTGAAGTGTCGAAGAATACAGTTCTGCCAATTTCTTTGAAAATTCGAAGATTGGATGATGCGGGTGAGTTGAGTTGTACCACTATTTCTGTCACCTACCCGTGGAAGCCTTCGGTGGCTGGGAAGTAGTGGGTTACTACGGGATGGCGGTTCCAGGGTGATGGGCATGAGGCTCGGGTCCTTGGCGACTCCCCGGGTCAGGAACCTATCAGGATAAGTGAGCAAAGGAGTCGCCTGCCAATAGGTTCTGTATCTGGTCAACCTGAGGATTCTGTTGAGGTCGGGGTTAGCTTGCTTGGTGCCTCTCCTAGTGGATCAGGAGGCTGTCCATCCCCTACTGTGTACCTTGAGCCAGCTGCTGCTCCTGCTCCTGATGTTGCGCATTTGGATAGTATTGGCCTTCCTCCACCTGATATGCCAGCGGTGCCACTTAGCCCTCCTACTTCCCTTCCTCCGCAGCTTGAGCTGGATACTCCTGACTTGGTGGGGGAGGCCAGCGAACCCATGCCTGCCATGAGTGTTGGGCCTAAGAAAACTGATAGTGGCACTCTAGAGGACGGGGATATCTCTCCGAGTTTGGCCAAGTCTAAACGGATGACTGCTAAGAAGAAAGCGAAGAAGAGAAAGCACAAAGGGGTCATTTCCCCTAAGTGCCTATTCTAATGATGTCGTTGTTAGTATGGAACACAAGGGGGCTCAATGACCCCCTCAAAAAGCTGATGGTGAATATCACCCCTGTTTTGGTAGGACTTTTGGAGACCAAAATAAAGGCTTCGGCGATCAAGAATGATTTATCCTTTTTGGGGCCTCATTGGCGGCTCTTTTCCAACCATGCGCATCACTTTAATGGTCGCATCCTCTGCTAGTATGATTATGCTCGGCTTGATGTCCAGGTGATCCGGATGAGTGATCAATATATGCATCTCCATTGTACGGAACCTGGCAAGGCCCCTTACACGGTTACTCTTGTTTATGCTTCCAATTTTGCTTTCCAACGGGCTGATTTGTGGTCGGCCTTGCTGGAGATTTATTCGGTGATTCAGGGCCCGTGGGTGGTTGCTGGTGATTTCAATTGTTGTCTTAACTCTTCAGAAGTTGAGGGCGGAGTGAGATTCCAAAGTGGCGCCGGACGGGAGTTACATCACTTTTTTGGTAATTCGGACCTTACTAATCTTCGCGGTAGTGGTAGATGATACACTTGGGAGAACAAACAGCAGGGTAGCATGTTTATTCGAAAGAAGCTTGACTGAGCGGTGGTGAACCAGCAATGGCTGCTCTCTTTCCCTTTTGATTCGTTGGAGTTCGGTGATCCAGTCTTTTCGGATCATACCCCCACTATCATTCATCATCATGCGGACCATGCTCGCCCTGGTGCCCCCTTCTGGTTCTTTAATGGTTTACTACAGGTTGAGGGTTTATGGGCTTGATTGCTCAGGTTTGAAGGGTTGACTTCCGGGGCTTTAAAGGGTTCCAGTTGATGCAGAAGCTCAAGTGTGCTAAACGTGCGATCAAAATGTTTAGCAAGCAGCGAGCCCGTAATCTTTAAGACTTAAGCGCGCAATTGGCAAATTTGGAGCAGCACTGTTATAGAGATCCTCATAATGCCCGACTTCGATTGCTTGAGTCTGATGCCATGCATAAATATCAGGAGGCCTTGGCTCTCAATAATGTTATACTTAGGCAAAAGGCGAGACAAACTTGGCTGAAGGACGGAGACCGCAACACCAAGTTCTTTCACACAGCTATTCTGGCCCGGCGTAATGTTAATACCATTTCTGAATTGACAGATTCGGAGGGAACCTTAAGGCGAGGTCAGATGGTGGTGTCGGAACATGTGAGAGACTTCTTTGTTAAGCTTATGAGTAGCAATGCAGCCTTGAGAAGGGTAGGCTTTGGGGTTCGTGATGTGCTGAAACATTCTCATAGTTAGGATCGATTGGATTCGCTTACTGCACCTTTCACAGCCTTACAAGTGAAGGAAGCCTTGTTTCGTCTGAATAGGTCCAAGGCTCCCGGGCCTGATGATTTTTCGGCTGGGTTTTTCCAGCACATGTGGGCTGTCACAGGTCCATTGGTAACGGAGGCAGTTCTAGAGTTCTTTTCCTCTGGGCGGCTCCTTCGGTTTCTTTCCTTTGCTTTACTGCTCGCGTTAGCCTTATAATCTCCGTCTTGAATAGCATGAGTGTGCATTGGGCTGCTCATGTCGTCCTTCCGAAAAAAGTGACTAAAGAAATGGACCGGATTTTCAAAGCTTTCTTATAGACTGGATCGTATGAGCAGTGCAAGGGTGCCAAAGTAAAATGGAGTGAGATTGTCATTTCCTGGGAGTACGGGGGTTTAGGCATTCTCTCCTTCACTTCACTGCAGCGCAGTCTGCTCATGAAGAGAATTTGGCATTTATTCGTGGATAAGGAGGCGCTGTGGGTTAAATGGATGCAAGTTTATCGTCTTCGGGGCCACAATTTTTGGACTCTTTAAGTGTGTACTGACTACTCTTGGGTTTTTAAAAAGCCTCCTGAGTTTGCGGTCCTTGATTTATCCTGTCATTCGGCATGGACTTGGGAATGGTGAGGACACCTTTTTTTGGTTCGACAATTGGCATGTGCGCAGTCCGTTATGGGCACAACCTGACCTTCTGGGGGTCCGTAGCTGGGTCCCACAAACAGCCTCGCTGGCATGGGTTGTCGGGGAGGGGAATCGCCTACTCCGGAGTAGGTTTGGTCACATTCTTGCCACTATTTTGTGCGGTATTACTCTAAACACCTCACCGGATAAGTTGCGTTGGGCTGCTGCTCCTAATGGCCTCTTCTCAACCTCTTCAGCACGTGGTCTGGGGCTGGAGACGAGGGAGACGGTGCCTTGGGCTGATTTAGTTTGGAAGCAGGTAATTTGCCCCAAATCTGCTTTCTTCTTGTGGCTTGCCATTAAAAAAGATTGCGTACTAAGGATCGATGGTTTGGGACATTTGATCCTACTTGTGTGTTGTGCAAACTTGTGCCTGAAAGTAGGAATCACTTGTTTTTTGAATGTGAGTATTCTAAAGCCGTGTGGAGTAGGATAGTGCACTTGATAGGCACTTTGAATGCTGTTTATGTTTGGAGTGATGTCTTGCAAGAGGTCATTCTTCAATCCCAATGTCGGACCCCGATCCCGGAGCCCGACGGGCCCGAGTGGTGAGCCTGACTGAAGCCCACTCCCGAGACCGCTGGCTAACTGATGCCCTAAATCTGACACTCTCTAGTAACTCACATTGGTGGTGAGCATGCACTGGCTAAGACTTAAACCCTAATTGCTCTCAAAAATCTCAAAATTTGACTTTTTAACCCATGTCCGTTAAACAGACATGAGTGTCCGTTAAACGGACATGAACTGGACTTAGGTACTGTTTTACCCAAACTTGTCCGTTAAACGGACAGGCGTGTCCGTTTGACGGACAAGACTCCCGAATCTGTCTGTTAAACGGACAGGCGTGTCCGTCTAACGGACACGAGGTGCAAAAATGGTACTGTTACACCCGAGGCTGTCCGTTAAACAGACAGCTATGTCCGTTCGACAAACATGGAGCAGACAAGGGGTGATTTCTCACCCGAATGTGTCCCTTAAACGGACATGCGTGTCCGTTTAACGGACACGGGAATTTTCCAGAATTCCCATGCCACTTCATGCCTGATCAACTTAATCAAACCCAACCATTTTCGTCACTTCTAAACTTCCACAAATCACTCATTTCTATACTAAGGCACTTCATACTCTAGTCAAACACCAAGTTCGACTTACCAAAACTCAAACTCAACTTCAATGATTCATCCAATCTACTCATCCAAACACTCATGCAATACTCATCAATCACAAACCTAGACAACATCTTCACTTGAATTCAACATGCATTCCTATCCTTATGAATTTTCAAAGCCATTCAATACAACATTGAAAGCTATACTTATCATGATAATAATTGGTCTTGAGATACCATGATAAAATGTCATTCATGCATTTCATTAATATTAAAACTAATGCTTTACAATACTTTAGTGGGCATTTCAAGCCCTTTACAATTTGAGCCAAAATACATCTTGCTAAAATCAACTGATTTCCTTAAAATGCATCTAAAGCATTGTGTACAAAAACTTGACTTGAAAATACAAAACATGCTCTTGGAGTATGCCTTTAAGCTCGTTCTTCTGGATCGCGCTCCTCACCTGGAGATGGGACG
>JANIPN010000217.1:34991282-35003009 GCA_027478595.1 Erythroxylum anguifugum | reverse complement strand
CACATATGGGGTAGATGGTCACATGTGTGTTAGGTGTTTGAAATGTACTATAAATAGAAGGTTTGATGTAAGAGAAAGATGAATGAATGAATTCATAAGAAGAAAGATATTCTCTTCTTCCAAATACTCTTAAGTTTTAGTTTCGGTTTTATAACAAGAATAAACTAATTAAAGTGATAAAAAGAATAAAAAACAGTTAATAGAAAAGAATATATAAAATCTCCTTAAAACTTTTCGTATGCTTGAATTTATCATGATTAACCCTATTTTACTTACACCGGTAGGAATTCCAAAGTTACAACAATTATTTTCCTAAAGACATGTAACCCCTATCCTTAAATTGATTGATTGATTGAAATCTCTTTTTAATCAAAATCTCTAAGGACACATTAATTTGTTCTATAAATTCTTATGATAAAATTGACTCTAATTAATGATATTTATGTAGTCGTATTAATAAATGCTTAATTATTCATATTTTTAATTTTATATTTAGTACATTTCATTTGTTTAATTGAGTATTTTTATTGTTGCTAGTACTTAATTCATTCATATTATATTTTTAGTTCTTAATTTTTGATAAAAACTATGAATTCAAAAACGTTTGGGAAATTTAAAGTTATTTTAATAAAGTTATGAAATCGTAGAAAAAAGTACATAAGCATCAACAGATCCATGTACTTACCTGTGTAGTTCGACATGACCATATATCAAGCTATACAATTTGTTTTAAAGTTTCAGAGAGTTACATGACTATGAGCACACACATGTTGGCCATAAACACACCTGAGTTAGAGATCAACATGCCTGTGTTAGAGTTCAATATGCTTGTTGTGTACTTTAACATGTCCTTATTTCATGCTAGACAAGTTGTTTTAAAGTTTCAAAGAGTTATATAGCTATAAATGAGCTCATATTGAAGACGAACAAGCTTTTTTTCTTACTCGTGTTTACTCCAGATTCAAAGATCTTATGACTTTTAAAGTGCATGGCCATGAACACGCTCGTGTACCACCTAGAGACCTAATTTTTGAACTATAAAAGGAAAAATTAAAAGGGAAAGTGAAAAGGAAGCTTAGGAGACACAAATAGAAGCCCTAAGATGGTATAAAAAAGAACAAGGAATGATACCCCTTTGGAGCAAATTTTTATTGCTCTAAAGTGAATTTCTTGAAAATCGAAAGGGATCTCATCATGTTTCTTTGATTTTTTTTCTCTCTTTAGTTTTGATTTTGGGTTTGATATAATTAGGAACTAAATTATTTATGGTCCCTAGATTAAATGAACCTTAGGATAGGCCTTTTAGTGATTTTATTTTATTTAAATTTATCATTTATTTTCATTGAGATTTAATTATATGTCCTTTAGTATTCTTCAATTAATATTTTCATATGTTAATTCGTCCTGGTTTTCATGAAGTTGAGATTGAGAAAATCTTTTGCATAAATGGATCTAGCATAATTGAAAGGATTTATATAGAAACCTAGATATGGGTTGGCATAAATCTTCTAGATTTCAGTTAAACCTAATGTGAAATTCGTAAATTGATTAATGAAATTATAAGGATTTTAGTTAGAAGGATATTTCAATTAATCAACCTAGGATTAGTTGTTAATAGACCTGAGAAAGAAATTAGCATAACTAAGAAATTTCCACAGTATAATGAACTCTAGATTAAATTGATGTGTGAAGTCTTAATTGTATGAGAAGTCTTAAGAGGATTCCAATTTTGGGTACCACTATCTTCATTGATTTTTTAGTTCAATCTTGGTTCTAATTAATCAAGGGTATTGATTTATTTTGGTATATTATTTTAAATTTGAATTTTATCAATCTCCACTGCTATAATTTGTTAGATTAGATAATAAAAAGATGATTAGTATTAGTAATTCTAGCCCTCGTGGGATTAACTTGTACTTGTCTTTGCTAACGAGAACTACTCTATACACTTGTGGTAAAGCAAATCAATTAAAGGAACACTTAATTTTTATTAATCTAACCATTATTTTTCTTTCACTTTTCTTTTTTGTTTATTTATTTTTTCTCAAAGTTCTCTTGATCTTATGTTTTTGGCTTATTTTTCAAGATTTCAGTATTCACTGTTATAGCTATTAAATGCAATGGAAGGATGGAGATGATAGTACTTATGGGGGATTATAATATGCTGGCAACAATGGAACCTTGGAATAAGAGGCATAATAACCTATAATTGGAAGCTCAACTAATATCTATAATGTGTTGTGACAATTGTAATGGTGGCCACCTTAATTATGAATGCTAATCATTGAATGATATTTGGGAGGGTCTAATTTTCATGGGGAATTGGCCTCAAAATATCCCATACAGTGATATTTACAATCTAGGGTAGAGCAATGGTGGAACTATTATTTGTACCCCAAATTATTTCCTAAATTCTTACAACCAACAAACATAATATAGAGAAGTAGGAGTCGAATCCACGAGCAATTGTAGTTGATCAATTGATATGAAAGAAAATTCTTAACAAAATGGGAGGTTATGATAATACGAAGTTCTATAACAAAGAAAATAAACTAAATAATAAAACCAACATTATCAGATAAACTAACCTTGCTTTACGGTTACTTCCACCTTTTGAAACAACAATTAATCATTGGCATGAAATAATTGCTTCATTAATCATACATTCGACTTGATATTAAATATATTTCTTTCCTTATGATAGCTAATCGAAAACATATGATTCAATTAACCATTATTATTTAACAAATTTAGATACAATCTACAATTTAATTAAATAATAGCTTTTAGAAAAGAGAGACCATCAAATCAAGATAACATAACATCGATGGTTGCATTAAATCTAGTTGAATGCTTTTCCTAAAAGTAATAATTTTTGACTTAGCAAATTAAAAATTATGGTTATTATAATTGATTAAAAGAATTAATTTGTAAAACAAGTAGTAAGAAACAACACATTGGAGCACTCCATGTCTTCCTCTCGACAATCCACTATTCACCACGCTGTTCATTTCCTTATTCCACCTTCCTCTCATGGATTTTAACACCTTAGCTTCACTATCTTCCTTACAACACTCTGCCATCAATTCCCTTTTACTACATACCGCCTCTTTATTTATAACTTTCTTAACACCTACTCATTAAATACCTCACAAATCACTCAACTCCCTTCCAACTACATAGACCACACCTATTCTTCACTGTCTTTGTTTATTTAGCTCTTCCTTAATTCCTGCACTTTGATCCTTGTTTCTTAGTTATTAACCATCAGTCCATAGCTTGTCCTTATGGACTTACACTTCCTGCCTTTAACATTAAATTGATCCAATGATACAGCTACATCAACCTCCTCTAACCAACCTATTGCAAGCCACATTAACCCTTCCATTTGAAAGACATAGACTTAAGTTGTATGTAATGCAAAACTATAAAAAAACTGACATATTGTCCTCTTAATGAATCTCATAAGAAGATAATAGTCTATCCACCATTAGAGCTGTTAAAGGCTAGTGCAGAAAAGTGGAGAACCACATTGCTTGGTTTTTTCATTTATAAGAGGATTGCTTTACCAGTCATGAAGCAATAGGCCTTCAGTAACTGGAAACAACATGGCATGATAGATGTGTTAGTAATCAATGATGATGTTTTCCTCTTTCGATTCTCTAGCTCAGAAGAAGACAAATTAGTGTTGCAATTTAGACTATGGCTTGTGCAAAATAAACCCAAGTTGCTGCAAGCATGGAGGCTAGGACTCAAATTGGAAGACCTTAAATATGACAACTTTCCCATTTCAATATGCATGGATGAAGTTCCACTTGAATGTTAAACTACCAAGGGACTTAGTCATCTTGCAAGCTATATAAGAAGACCATTAGCATTAGATCAATCCATAGTAGAAATCAAGCATATTAATTATGATAGGATTGTATTGTAGTTACTTCCTTGTCTAATCCGCCTAAAACCATACCTTACATTTGGCTGAACAAAGATTTAGAGCCCATAGAGGATTAATTGAAGGTTACATATTCTTGCAGATTACAATTGGATAAGAAATAGATATGGAGACCTATATGGGGTTTTCAAAAATAGGAGAACACTAAAAATTGTTGAAAATGAGAAATGTGAAATAGGAACAACATGAAGATATCACAATAGAAGTTCTAGCTACAATAGACAAAGCATATAAAACTAAAAGTGATGGTATCAATGAAATGCAATAATGCAATAAAAGAAAGAAAAAGTAGATCCAAACATGCTTACATAAAATATGGAAAAGAACATTGTAGAAACACTTAAAAAGTAGGCTAAATAGTAGATTCATAAAGACTAGGGTTTTAAAATAGTGGTTAAAAGAAAATCAAGCAAAAAAAGAAGAAGCCCTCCTTATGAGAGATATGAATATCCTTACACAGAATGTAAGAGGGGTAATGTCCCTAACAAAAAGCTGATGATCAAGGATTCTATTTTGCAAAATAAAATAGTTATTACTAGAATTTTATAAACTAAAATAAGAAAGGAGTGTTGTAAACTACTAACTTATCTCCTACTAATTGGCAGATCATGTTGGGACCCGATCTCGAAACCGGACCCCAACCAAAAAAACGAAAAACTAAACGAAAACGAAGTGGCGGAAAGTGAAAACGAACGAAATCGAATTCGAAAGAACCGAACACAAATTGACCATGTAACCCATCGGATCAAAAAGCGAAAGAATCCGAAGGTCAAAGAAAGCAACTCGGATCGAAGGTGAAAGAATTGAAAGTGAATCGAAAATGGAAAAATCGGATTACAAAAATACGAAAACAAAATCTTAACTCCAACATCTAAAAACGTGTATCTTAAGGAAAACTAGAGTTGGAAACCACAACAATCGGTCTAAACCAATTCGAAACCGGTATATTTTTTTTTCCTTTTCCCTTTATTCAATCTTATACTAATCAAAACCATATAATTTCCCCACTGGAAATTTTATCCTTAAACAACACTCAATTTCCTTTGCCATCATTTTCCATAATCTCAAATTACTAGATTTCTCTTAATCATGCATATCTTAATCTCATCTTTAAAACTCTTATTGTAATTTTCCTTTGCCATAAAATTTCGGCAGTACAACGGCTGTATTTTAAAAAATCCCAAAACCTGCAAATAGATTAAACAGACTTTTATAATTACCAAACGAAACTCAAAATCATCGGACCTCCCGTCCGGAATCCAAACACATTCATTTTCATTCATATACAATCACCTTCATACATCATATGAAATTCCCATTCATCTTAATTCAATATACAAATTCCCAAATCAATTCAATCACAATCCAATCATATTCATATACAAATCCATACTTCAATTTCATACTCCATAGCAAACAAAAGTGGCATTTTCAAGCCACGATACAAACCAAATACCAACATCCAAATTATACATATTACAAAAACATGCAAAAGTCGAACTGATGTCTTGATCGTCCTCCATCCGATCTCCTACTCAAAAACCTGGAGATGGGGATGAAAGGGGGGGGTGAGCTGATAGCTCGTGGATAACATGTTTATAAATAAAAAAAATAAGCAAAACTCATTTTTCAAGTAGTTTGCCATTTATAAACATTTCACATTCGGAAATTTATCCAAAAACTCATTTTCAAACTTTTCAAAATTTCAAATCATTCATAATCAGTTTTCAAAACTTTCACGGTTGAAAACCTTAAATTTTCATTCCTCGAAATTCCAAAACTTTTCACAATTCATAAATGAATTCGAAAACATGAATGAACCACATATAAATTCATCACATTAGAAACAAATAAAAAAAATCACATAGCACTTCAGAATGGTTTGGTTTGGTCCAAACGGAACGTACTGTACATTTCTGCATAACGGTCCTGTGCAGCCGTGAACGGAACGTACTACACTTTCCCACATAACGGTCCAGTGTAGCCGTGAACTTATGGGAGTCTGAAATCGGAGCTCCAGTGCCACTAGTGGGCAGGTGGGCGAAGCCTTTAAAAAGAAAGACAGTGCACTGACTCGACTTATGGGACCTAACCAGACCCACAAAACACATAAGTCATACTTGAAAAACAAAATGCCCGAAGGCATATTTTGAAACTAAGCTTTTTTATATCTTGTCATATCATATGCAAAACATAATGATATTCACACTTTCAACCAAAATTCGCATAACATTAAATTCAAAAAATGCAACACTTTAGCAGGTTTCCAAATCATTCAAACACAATATCTCACAAATTCACATATTGAATTCTTAATCAATCAAACATCATGAATTCAAACAATTATTCCCATTTTATCAAGTCATTCAAAACCCTTGAAAGTAACAATTAAATCATTTTGTTAAAAAGTTCGAAACAATTGTAGAAATTTTCCAATCATTCCAAAATCAACAAATTTGATCATTCGAAAGTCATAATTTTCAAACATTAACATAAACTATAATTTATAAACATTTTGCTTCTTGATTTTTTTCAAAATCACAAAGGTAGCTTATAATTCAAGATATAAACACATTACCCACCTCATTTCCATGCTAGAACTTTGTCCCAAGCATCAATTTCTCCATTTCTTCCTTCTTTCCTCCAAATTAAAAAATCCGTAAACCAATATCACCCAAATTCAACATCACAAAAAGGCATAAACTAAAATTAACTGTAAGGATCCCAAACTCATCATATTTTCAAGCTATCTAAACCAAATTTCTTTATCTAAACCAAATTTCTTTCATCAACATCACAAAACCCTAAGCAAAAGGGATCTTAAAAATTGGAAATCCTAAAGAAACAAATCATGAATTTCATCCTAAAATCATCTTTCCCATACTTTTCTTAAGCCAAAAGAACCAAAAGCCCCTTAAAAAATTTAACAAATCAAGATCTCAATCTTATCTTTTTCCTTCTCCATTTTCGAAATTTTTGGACTCCATAGGAAGCTTTCATGCTTTTCCACCTTTTTCTCCTTGAAACAACGAAAAATCTTGCTAAAAACTCAAAATTTTTTGAAACCCTATATTGGGACCCGATCTTGGAATTGGACCCCAACTGGAAAAACAGAAACGGACACGAAAAGCGGAAGCAGAAAACGAAAGCGGATCGAACAATCAGATAACAAAATGCGGAAGAATCGAACGGACAAAACCAAAAGCGATAATCGGATTAAAACGAAAGCGAATGGAAAAATTGAACGGTTAATGGAATCGAAAATGAATCGAAGGCGAACGAAGGAAAATCGAATGGTTCGAAATCGACAGCAAACGAATTACCAACATTCGATAACATACACTTTAGAAAACTAACGCGTTGGAAACCTAACTAAACCAATCCGAAACTGGTAAAAAAAAATTTCATTCCTTTTCTCTTTATTCATTCTTATACAAATCAAACAAAGACAACTCAATTTCCCAATTCCTCAAATCCATTTATTTCTTCATATACAAATCATAATCATATAATTTCCCCATTTGGAAATTTTTATTGTCAATTAAAACTCACTTTATATTTTTCTTCTTAATCATGCACACCTCAATATCAGCTATAACAAAACTTATTCTTATTCAATCATTATTTAACAAAAATCGGGCAGCATAACGGCTGCATTTTTAACAAACCCAAACCTGCAAATGGTTTTAAACACACTTCTATAATTTCCAAAATCAAATCAAAACTCAGAATCATCGGACCTCCCGTTCGGAATCCATATCACAACCAAACCCATTATCCATATCCACTTTCACATTCATTCACTTTTTAAGTCACATTCATATTTCGAATTAATGTACAAATTCATAATCAATCCAAATATAACCCAATCATCTTCATATATCATAACCATACACAAGTTTATATCTAAAAGTCAATACATAAATCCATAAATCATTTACATTCCTAAATAGATACACTACGAACTTGAATGGCTTTCCAAGCCATAAACAAAACCAAAAATCCCAATTACATAAAACACAAGACGAACAAGATAGAAACAAAATCTTGACTTTCTTCATCCAATCTCCCGCTCGATACCTAGAGATGGGGATGAAAGGGGGTGAACTAGACAGCTCGTGGATAACATATTTATAAGTCAAAAAATAAGCAAAAATGATCTTTCCAAAACTTTTTCCATCTTTAAAAAAAATTGTCATAGATGAAAATTTATCAAAAGCTTATTTTTCGAACTGTTCAAATCATTCAAAACCTTCATAAACAATTTCCAAAATTTCATGGTTGAAAACCCACTTTCTCATTTCTCAATTTTTCCAAAACTTTTCACAATTCATAAATAAAATCGAAACATGAATGCATCACAAACATAAACAAAATCAAAATCACATAACACATCAAACGGTTTGGGTCTGTCAAAAACTAAACGTACTACACATTCCCGCATAGTGGTTCTGTGTAGCCGTGAACTTATGGGAGTCCAAAATCGGAGCTCCAGTGCCACTAGCGGGCAGGCCGACGAAGCCTATAGAAAACGAGACCAGTGCATTGACTTAACTTATTGGACCTAACCAAACCCACATAACACATAATTCATACTTGAAAACAAAATTGCCCTAAGGCACTTTTCAAAAGCTTAATTTTCATACATATGTCATTCACAAAATCAACCAACATTCGCATAGCAACTTTTCAATCTTTCAAACACAAGGAATTCTCAAATATCAAAATCAAAGAATGCAACACTTAACAATTTCCATATCAGTCATAATGTCACAATTTCACATAATTAAAAAAATGCGCAATTAATCACAAGCAAAGAATGCAACCATTTCTATAATTTATCAATTCATTCATAATTAATGAATCTCATAAATTTTATCAATTTATCAAAATCATTCAAACACAAAGTCATTTAAACAAATTTTTTTGCAATTTCTTAATTTAATCATTCGGAAATAATAATAATAATTTTTTTAAAACTTTTCTTCTCTTGATTTTTCGAAATCACATACTTAGCTTATAAATCAAAATATAAATATGGTACCCACCTCATCTCCATGCTAGAACTTTGTCCCAAGCATCAACTTCTCCATAACTTCTTTCCATCATCCAAGTTAAAATTTTCTAAACCATATTCACCCAAATTCAACATCACAAAAAGGCATAAACTAAAATTAACTATAGGGATCCCAAACTCATCATATTTTCAAGCTATCTAAACCAAAATTTCTTTATCTAAACCAAAATCTTTCATCAGCATCACAAAACCCTAAGCAAAAAGGGATCTTAAAAATTGGAAAACCTAAAGAAACAAATCATGAATTTCATCCTAGAATCATCTTTCCCATACTTTTCTTAAGCCAAAAGAACCAAAAGCCCCTTAAAAAAATTAACAAATCAAAATCTCAATCTTACCTTTTTCCTTCTCCATTTTCGAAATTTTTGGACTCTATAGGAAGCTTTCATGCTTTTCCACGTTTTCCCTCTTGAAGCAACCTCGAAATCCTCCTTGGAAGCTCACAAAAGTGGAAACCCTAATTATCTTTCTTCCTTCTCCTTTCTCCCATCCGAAATCCTTCTTCTCCTCTTCTTTCTTTCTTTGTTTCCTTCTTCTTTCATACAATGTCGTGCTCCCTCTTGAAAAAAAATGACAGCCCTCTTTGTTTAAATTGCCATGTCATTTAATGAGTGACAAATGACCATATTACCCTTCCATATAAGACTAAAACCTTAACTCCTTAAGTGAACTTCCTAAATTGCCCTTAAAATCTCATTTAATACATGCTTACTTTAGGACATTATTATAACCATCAAATTGAAGGAATTTGCTAAAACTTCCTTCTAGAGAAATGTTCCTCATTGTCTCAATTTCATAATGACACCAAAATCATTTAATTTGGTGCACTACACCAAAAGTTATACTCCAAACATTTCGGACTTGTTTTAAGCTAAAACATTTTCCAGCATTTTACTTCCATCCTAAAATTAATAATCTTAGAGGCTGAATTAAAATTCACTTTCTTCAGAAAAATTGTAGCCTTATCTCTATAGTTTAATCCAAATCAAGAATTATCTCATTTGGATAACTAGAGCAAAAATTATAGCAAAATACTTTCAGATTTTTCTAATTGAAGATTGCACACTAAACCCGACTTCAATTCTGAAATTGAAAGTCTTAGGGGCTAAATTGAAATTTAGTTCCTTCATAAGACTTGTAGCCCCATGTCTCTATTTTATTTTGCCTCAAGAATCAACTCAATCAGATCCCAACAGATCAAGAATTTCTCAAAATACCGAACCGTGTTCAGAAAATTTCCAAACTCACTTTAATTAAATCAATCACCCTCAATTAAATCTAAAAAATTCATAAATTTCCCATGAGGATGCAGAAAATTGTCTTAGTAATCCAACGCTTTGAAAACCAAGTCAATCGGATGTCGGACGAAGAAATTATAAGCACAAGATTGAAAAAGGGTCGGGTTTTAGCAAAATGACAGAACTTCAAACACATACATAGAACTGAATTTTCCAAAAATCATAACTCTTGATCCCGAACTCCAATTTTGACAAATTTGGTATCAATAGAAAGATCAAAGGAAGATCTATAACTTCCATGAAGGACAGAAAAATCAATTTGGCCTCTAAGGGAGTCAAAAACCACTTCAAAGTTTCTGTCCACTAACACTCTTCCCAAACAGTAACAACAACTTGTAAAAATCATATCTCCACATTCCATGGTCCAAAAATTCCATACTTTACATCAATGGAAATATCAAAACATAATCTAAAACTTTCATCAAGGACTTACAAACCAATTCAGCCCCAAAAAGGGTCAAAACTTCACTCAAAGTTTCTGTCCTCAAAGTCAATTCTAAACAACATCAGAATTTCAATCGATCATAACTTCTAACCCCGATATCGAAAAATTGCACACTTTATGGCGATAAAATGCTGGAAACATAAGCTCCAACTTTTATTAAGACCACTTTGGCTAAATCCATCTAGATCAGTACAGTTTTGCCCTTGAAGTTTCTGAATACCATTCCTACATTTAGGATGGCTTATCAACACATCAACTTCACTTACCAACACATCAACTTCACAATTTCACATCTTTCAATTTCCACATCCAAAAATTTCATACTTTATAGCGTTGAAAAGATTGAAAGATCAGCTACAACTTTCATGTAGACCCCTTACTCCAATTCAGACCACATCAGTACGACGATTGACCTTAAAACACTGCATACACAAACCTAACTTAAGAGCATTTTTCAAACAAAGCAAAATATCCTTAACTTCGGAAAATTGTAACTTTCAATTCTGATATCGAAAAATATCATACTTTATGGCGACGGAAAGCTTTCAACAGAAGCTACAATTTTCATGAAGATCATTTTATCAAATTCTGCCTAAATCAAAAAGTCAACTATCTACTCCAAAAAGTCAAACTTTCTTAATTCTTCAAATTTTCACACTTTTTTCTCTTTATTTCTTGATTTTCAACTTCCATTTCAATCATATCAATCACCTTATTCACTTAAACTTTCATAACCAAAACTAATCTACTCAAATCTCAAAGTCATCAAAACCCATCAATTTCTTTTCTCATCAATTTTCTTAAGGCACAAAAACATCTATCACACAATTTATATACAAAAATACTCATTTAAAATTTATTTTACTATTTGTCATTTCCATCAAAAGTTTGGGGTCCAACACCTTAGCTATTTCTCTTTGTTCTTCCTTCATCTCCATCGAACTCCATCTTTCTT
>JANIPN010000217.1:34903472-34914856 GCA_027478595.1 Erythroxylum anguifugum | reverse complement strand
ATGTTGGACCCCACACCCCACCTCTCGTTGTTTGGGGGTTATACCCTGGCGTATGTTTATGGGTTATACCACGGCATCCAACACAAATTAGTATTGTCCTCTTTGGCCACGATTCGAACTCGTGACCTCAAGGTTTTGTTGCTTTTACAAGCACGCCTCTCACCATTGAGCCAATTGGCTATAAACTTCTTCTACCACATTCAACAAGGCAACTTGATCAAATTCAATCCATATCAGTCCGGCATTTGCCTCAAACACAGCATACAAAAACTTACCCTAAACAACATCAAAATTTCAATTGATCATAACTTCTAGCCCCGATATCGAAAAATTACAAACTTTATGGCGTTGGAAATCTAGAAACACCAGCTACAACTTTTATGTAGACCACTACTCCAATATTCAAGCTTTCTTAATTCTTCAAAATTTAACACTTTCATTTCACTCATCTCAATCATCTCATTCACTTAAACTTGTATTACTCATACAATTATACTCAAATCTCTAAGTCCTCAATCTTTTTCTCATAAATTTTCTTAAAGCACAATTTCATCTATAACACCATACATATATAAAAATACTCATTTCATGCATCAACCTCAACATCATTAGCAATATTACCCAAATACAACACTAATCTCGTCATTTAATTTAATTTCAAAATTTTACAATTCAATTAAGGATCGGGTCCAACAAGGATACACCTAAACCTAGTCCCACACTTGGACCTAAAACTAGTTGCTTTGATACCATAACATGTTGGACCCCGTTTTTGGAGCCCAACATTCGGAATCATAAACCTTGAGCTTGCGTACTACCTTGAAGGATTATTTCAATGACCACTCATTAGGAGGAATAGAAAAAGCATTAGTGGTATTAGATTAAGATCATCTTAGGACAGTTTGAAAGAGGACTTCGAGATCTACAACTTTTATGAAAACCTCGATAACGGACTTTATCGTCTGAAGGGTCAAAAATGGAGTAGATGATAGCAAGAGGTAGACGAATACAAGAAGCAGACGAATGCAAGAAGAAGACGAATCAAGAAGCAGACAAATTCAAGAGGCAGACGAATGCGAGAAGTAGACGAATTAAGAAAAAGACGAATGCGAAAGGCAGACGAATGCCAGAGGCAAACGAATGCAAAAAGTAGAAGAATGCAAAATTCAGATGAATGTGGAAGGCAGAAGAATGCAAGAGGTAGAGGAATGCGGAAAGCAGACGAATGCGAAAGGCAGACAAATGCAGAAGGCAGACGAATGCGAAAGGCAGACGAATGCAGAAAGCGGATGAATTCGAGAGGCAGATGAATGAGAAAAGTAGACGAATGCAGAAGGCAGACGAATGCAGAAGTCAACTTAAGATGATATGATGTCATCATAGATGATACGTCTTTACAGACAATACATCCTTACAGACGATGCATCCTTATAGACGACGCCACTTTAACTCCTAAGCATCTTCCCTTCTAAGGACCCTAACTTTTGACCTCAATGCCAAAAAATTTCAAACTCTATATCGTTCGAAAGCTAAGGGAAAAACCTACAACTTTCCAGAAGGGAACTTTGTCTAGTTCTACCTAGATCAATCCAGTTTTCCCCCTAAATCCATAACACAATTCTTGCCCCTATGAAAGCTTGAAAATGCACTATAAAGACTTTGGAAATCATGAACAAAACATAATGTATGTATGTATACACACACACACACACACACACACACACATACACACATTTCATATACATCAAACAATTAAGAGTTTTACAATGCTTTAGTGAGCATTTCGAGCCACCTTTTAACATAATCCAAAATACAAAGTTTACAAAACGAGAATCGATCAAAATGTGACTAAAGCCTTATTTTACATAATCTATCTTCAAAAAAAAAATGCAAATTGGAGTGATGCCTTGACTCTCGACTTGATCACTCGGTATCTTGTCCATCGCCTGAAGAGGGGAAGGAAAGGGGGTGAGCTTGAAAGCTCGTGGGTAACAGTTTTATAAATGGTAATAAGCAAAAATCCGTTTAAAACTTTCATGATCATGGCAAAAATCCCATTGAATCATAAAACACATAATTATCAATTTACCAAGCCAATTTACAAATCACATAAGTCATATATGTGTCAAAATTGCCAATACATGATAACCAATCATCACATCAAATTCAAATAAACATATCAGAATGGTTCGGGTAGATCCGTAACAGAACGTACTACATATTTCCCCTAAGGGTCCTATATAGCCGTGAACAGAACGTACTATCGCAATCCCACAAACTGGTCTTGTATAATCATGAACTTATAGGAGTCTATGAAGGAGCTCTATGCCACTAGAGGGCAGGCGGGAGAAGCCTTTAGACAAGTGCACTTGACTGGCAGAACAGACCAGCACAAACCCACATAACATGTAATTCATGACTTGAAAACCCATTGCCCAAATGGTACATTTTGAAATCTTGTCTTTCATGAGCATGATCTATTTCATATGCAATCCCATCACCATTACACGCTTCATCTACCGAAACCCCTTACCAATCATATAGCTATTTGAAAACATTTTCATATCAACTCGTAAGTCATTTACAAAAAGTCACATACAGAATCATATGGCACATTTTCAAAGCATTTTTAAAGAACAATAAATGCACATTATCAAGGTAGTTGGGGAAGCATTAACTTCCATTTATTTGAAGAAACTTGAATGGCCCATTAACTCAATTATAAAAATGTCACCCACCTTAGTTTCCTTACTTGAAAACTTGTTCAAGGATGTCTCTCCTCTTGCTCCTCTTGCCTCTCTTGATTTTCTTCAACATTGACAAAAATCTCAAATCAATAGACATTCAAATTGGAAAAACCCAAAGAACCAAATGTATGAAATTTATCCTAGAATACTTATGCTTATGCAATTTCTAAGCTCTTTGAACCAAAACCCTTCTACAAATATAAAAGATTTAACATAAACTTACCTTGAATCTTCACCAAACAATGAGCTTATTGGCTCTAATGGATGCTCTAATCTTCCTCTTCCTTTTTCCCTCCTTGAACACTCTCAAAATCTCCCTTTGAAACTAAAAAAAATTGAAACCTAGTTGACCTCCCTTATTTTCTCTTCTTTCTCTCTTTTTCGTGCTTCTATCTTCTCCCTTTTCCCATTCACGTTTTTGGCTTCTAAAATGCAAGCCAACAATGTTCTCTTCCCATTTTTTCCCTTCCTTCAATACCTTAAAGCCTTCCCACTTAAATGAATTCCCCAAAATACCCCTTATGCAACTTACCACCTTAACCTATGTCATATTATCTTACTCACATTAGCATACTAATTAATTCCAACATACATTAATGTAACAAGACCCCAAAAATTTAATCTAATCATGCTTTAAAAAAAAATCAGGGGCCAACACTACCGTTTATGTTGCCAAGAACAAGGTATGTAATGGCAAAAGTAGACATAATAGATTGAGGCATAAAATTGGCTGCACTTTAATTAGACATGGTATAATTTCTCTAGACTATGTCAAGTTAGAGAGAAATTTAGCAGATCTGTTTACAAAAGCTTTGAGTAGGAAACTAATTTCAGAGCATGCTAAAGGGATGTGGTTGAGTCCAATTCTGTAGTAACCTCATGATGAACACCTATCTAGGGAAACCAAGTTTAATGGGTCAAACGAAGTTATGTGGTGACTACTTTCTTATACATTGTTTGTGGAATAATACTGATACACATTCAGTTGTTGAATTGCGTCCCTTAGCATGATTTTACCGCGTTTGATGAGATTGGATTGTTTAATCCTTAATGAGTTCCATAGCCCAAGTTTGGGTGGTGTGAGCAATACACACTTGATGGACTCAGCTACATGATTGTGGGGAGCTAGCCACGCTCCTATGAGAGTATTTGGGCTACCTCTCTAAAGCGATCATGAGACCAGGGCATTTTGAGGCTGTTATTCTTTAGCAGGTTTTGTCTTTGATTCTCTTGGACACTAGGTTCAAGACTTAGTTCACCTAGTTTTTAACCTATTTTTGTCTTCTTCTTCTAAATTATTATAGCTTGTTTCATAAGTTTTGGACCAATTGGGAGATTGTTGATGTTTTGATTGTTTTAAAACTTGAATACAATTTTTATTTTTCAGTTACCAACGTTTCATGCAATATCCATCATTTTATTGCACTTTATTACCATAACGTTGATACCATTTCTTATATTCATGTCTTTTAATTGGCATTGTTATTAACCTCCAACGTTCTTATTTTTCAGTATATATATATATATATACCCATTGTGTGTTGGTTTTTCATATACACTGACATAAGCTACTCTACTCTCTAGCTTTGTCAACCTCATTCCTCCCTCCTTCTCTATATATATACAGAGGTATAGAAGAAGCTTATAACATCTAAAAAACATCATTCTTCTTGTTTTAAGGCTAGTGTAACCAATCTTCTTCAAATATGCTCTTTTCTTGGTTCTTCTGCTTAATTCTTGGAGGCAGTTCCTACTCTACCCTTTGGAGTATACCGAAGTTGGTGGAGAAGGCATTAACCCTAGGGTTGGATCCCGTTGTCCTACTGTACTGTAGAGGCGGAATTTCTGACTAAGGGTAGTGATTTTCACGACGTCTTGCATTTTAGATAAGTCATTCCTATTTTAGTTACTACTACTATTTTCTCTAACACTATCTGCATGCGTGTTGTTTAACGTAAATAAAATAGTAAACAAGCTACAAGAGCAATGAGGAATTTTCAGAAAGCAAAATAGAGAGCGAATTTTAAGAGATTTGAGCTAATACTGCCATAAGAAAAAACTTTCCTATTTTGGCTTATAAATTGGAAGATTGAAAGTGAAATCTCAATATACAATTTGACTTTAACGTGTGAGTATCCTAGTAGAAATTAGCACAAGCTGTAACATGTCTCATTACATACTGTGTTGTACCTATGTGCAAAAATAGTATAACTCATTAAAAATAAGTAACAATTTCACTTTTATATGGAAATAAAATGATAGATTATGAAAATAATTATGCTTTGGTACAAATTATAGTAAGATCCAGTACATGTAATACCAGTCTTATACATAAAAATTTTCATCAATCATTAAAGATAAGTAACATTTACACTTTAAAATGAGTATTAAATCTAAGTATAAAGAATACAATGCCAGAATATAAACTATATGAAAACTTAATACGTTCAATACCACAGCTATATACAATACTACTTTTATTAATCATTTTAATGACTAGTTTTTGTTTTTAATGACTGATTTGTATTTTTTTAGTATAAATAAACTACATATGATTTGTAAGAAGTATATTTGTCGTACTAGAGAGTTGTTAAAAGTCTTAAGAAGTTAAAGAATGTATTTTTTTGTATCATATAACATACATTAGGCCTTTATTAATTTTTATGATAAAGAAAAGGATTTACCTTATTAAATTTGTATTTTATTATTAAATTTGTTAATGATTGTTTTATATGAAGTTCCTACAATCATTCATCAGAGTGAGCAATTCATTTATTAGTTTAGAAATAGGGAAAAAAATTTGATCACATATAATTTACCTCCCTTCTTATATTCCATCAAGGACTGACAGTAATATTCATTGTTTTTATTTTCAGTTAATCTCTTTTTATCTCTCTTTTCTTTTTTGGATCTTTATCGATCCCTCCTTTTTTTGTTAGATCTGTGATGTTCTCTTCTCTTAGATGAATCTTTGCCATCTTCTCTTCTTATAATAGTAATTAGTGTACACCCAGATACCAGTAATCTACTAACTGATGGAGAATAGAAATAGGTAGAGAGCAAGCTATAGGGTTACAAGGAAGATTTAGACAATCTACAAAATTTCTAGATCTCATGAAATCTGTTGATAAGTCTCGATCCAGCTTTAAGGAGAATTGAATTGTTCTCAATGAAAGTAGCTCCCTCAAGAATCAATTTTTTAGCCCAAACATCATGCAGAAGTTAATTCACCTTTAAGTTTCAAAATTTGAATATCAAAGTATAGTTTTACTAGTCTATCCAATTAAAGAAGTTTTTGAATCATATAGTTGGAATAATAAAGACTAAAATAGCAAGTTAAGTTCTGTTTTCTTTCCTTAAACAATTATGATGGTTATTTTATAAGGGGTTTATTAGATCCTACATTTATTTTTCAGATTAAATTATTAAAGATTCTAGCATTTCTAAGTAAGCTTTCTAATTAAGCTTAAATTTTAGGTGTTTTGCTTATATCAATCATGGTTAATAACAAGAACCAGAAAATACTTTGAAGAGAAAAATTGGAATTATTATATAAAATAATCAAATACTCCAACATAGAAATGATTATTGCTAACTAAATTTTTAATGGAGATCTTTGTTGGTTTATCTCCTACAATCAATTGGCTTGTTGTACTTTATTGGCATAATTATTTAAATGCATTCTTTATCTTATACAAATTTAGATGTATATGATAAAGTCCATAGAGTAAATATACATTGCCAATTAAGTTATGATGCAATTATAATTATGAAATTCATATTGTATTATTATCACTAAATTTTTCCTAGTCATTGTTTTAGTTAGACTGGATATTAGTAGGGCATAAAAAGCAATGTTGTGAATATTGTACTGGACTTGGTACCAGATTAGGTTCTGGTATGGTATTATACTAGTACTAGTTAATACTGGATATCGTTTCAGGAAAAATTTTAAATTTATGAAATAGTCCCTAAATTTTTTTAAAATTGCAAAATAGTCTATTGTTATATTTTTCAGTTGTAATGTATACTTTATAAATTTACATCAATCCTGTCTCCAAAAATCATAATAACAAATAATAACAATAATTAATATGAAATAACAATAATTTTTAAATATTTCACATATAAATAATAACCACAATTAATATAAAAAAGACAATCATCATCATATAAATATAAAATTAAGAAGAATACAAAATATTTAAAATATTACAATTTCATCATATAATAAAAAATAATTACATCAAAGCATCCAATAAAAAAATAATAAATGTCTGTAACTCTCAAACTAATACAATTTACAACAAGAGTTTGTGATGAGGAAATAGTCAAGTACAAGTTAAACCTGAAACAAAGGCATTTATAATTACATTACATATATAGAATTTAACATATACATCAAATATAAGTAAAATTAAAAGAAGAGGAAAAATAAAAACCTGGAATAAAATTCAATCATCTACGGGAGGATACCCACTATAACTGCACTAACCCCAGTTATCATTTAGTACAAAATCCTCATCATTGACAGGAGCTTCATCATCATTATCATTCAAACTCAATGCACCAAATGACATGTCGATGCTTTCCCATCCAAGATTATCTTCCAATTCATTGACACATACCAAATCTAGTTCTTCGGAGACCTAATCTGCCAAAAGATCAATATTATCAATAGAAATTGGATCAGTTGAACTATTTGTGCTATTAAGACTCTTAATAAACAATAAAATTTAATTATTAGAAAATTATAAGAAATTATATCAAAATTAATAAAGATAATAACATGATTTCCCGAAGCTTTAAATTGTAACAAAAAATCAAGTCCTTCAATCTCTTATACTCCAATTTATTCCTTTTCTTAGAGTGGATAAATTAAAATGTGCTTCAGTTTCGTTCACAGTCTGTTGCACTCATACGTTGACTTAAAATCTGACTTGCAAACCTTTTCAATTATGGAACACCATTTTTGAATTGATCCCACCAAGAAACTCTAAGTCATAAGATAACAAAAGTAGCATTATAAACAAATAAAGTGATAATCAATTTTCAAATAATAAGAAAAAAGAAACAACTAATTCCTGGAGAAAGTTTTCCTCTTTGTTGAATAGTAATCGACATTCTAAAATCCCCATAAGATAACTTATAAAGCTCTATTTATGAGTTTAAGAGATCTTGCTTCGTGTTAATGCCAACAATTGTTGTAATAGTTAAAAGCATTCCTCTATTAACTTTAGCTTGTTAAATCAAAATGACTTCACGTCTATTAATTTTGGTAACAATCAAATAATAATTACCTTAAAAAAAACAATCAAATAATAATAATATTAGAAATAAATGAACTATTTTGATAAGTGTGTTAAGCGCGAAAAACACAAAAGAAGCAAAACACAGGAGAAGCGTGGAAATCACAGAAGGAGAAAAACACGGAAGAAGACAAAAAAAGCAAAACACAGAAGAAGTCAAAACACAGAAGAAGCGGAAAAAAACAGAAGAAGCAAAGCACAGAAGACGCGACAAAAGAAAAAAGAAGCAAAATACAGAAGAAGCGCGGAAAACACAAAGGAAGCAAAACACAGAAGAAGCGGAAAAACACAGAAGAAGCGGACAAACACAGAAGAAGTGCGAAAAAACACAGAAGAAGGCAAAACACAAAAGAAGCACGAAAAACACAGAAGAAGGGAAAACACAGAAGAAGCGCGGAAAACATAGAAGAAGAGTAAAAACACAGACGATACGAAGACGAAGACACGATAGTACGTCAGATGGTTAGTCAGTTGGAGTCAGTTATAGAACTCAACTGAATAACGGTCTCTACACGAAACAAGAAGCAGTTATCAAGAACCAGTTGGAGACGAAAGCTATAAATACAAGTCGGAGTCGAAGACTGAACAAGTTTTTTGTGCACCTTAGTTTTTGATCTTAAGCTTTCAAGCTATTACTTACAAAATCCTGTATTCGTTGTCCGAAACATGAGAGCAATCTTTACTGTAACAAAAAGGCTCGCAACATCTTTCTAGTGAGAGAAAGGAAAAGCTGAGAGCCTGAAGAGGCTAAGAGAGAAAAAATAATACTTTGTGTGAGAGACTTAAATAGGCTCTGTAAGAGAAAGAATACTTGTACATTTTGAGAAGAATAGTGAAATTTCAGAAGAATTCTGAGGACTGAACGTAGTCCAAGGTTTGTGGTGAACCAGAATAAAATCGTTGTGTCCATCTTCTAACTCTCAACTTTAATTTCTATTGCTCTTATACAAGTATATAGAAGTTATTTGCGATTTAACCAAGTAGCTATTCTCGTATAACATTTGTGATAGTCACTTAATAGCTTTGAAAAAGTCTGTTTTCAAAGAAATATCAAAGGGGTTTGTATTCACAAAAAGAATACACAATTCAACCCCCCTTCTTGTGCATTTTGTATATTATACGTAAAGTCTATACTAATAAGTGATTTACTTCAGTTGGTATCAGAGCTCAGTTTCCAACCGTTACAAAGTGAGGACAAAGATCTATGGCTGAATCACATGTTTTTATAACTGAAGGTGCCTCCATCACAAGACCTCCTGCATTCAATGGTGAGGATTATCATTATTAGAAGGACAGGATGCGGTTCTTCATAGAATCTACACACATTGATCTTTAGGAGATTATCGAGAATAGACCATACATACTAATGCATGATGAAGGAAATACCATTCCTCGTACCAGATGGTCAGCCGATCAAAAGGCTAGATTTCAACTAAACACAAAGGCCAAGTTCTTTCTGAGTTGTGCCTTAAGCAAAAGTGAATATGATAAAGTTCATGGATGCGACACTACAAAGAACATGTGGGATACTCTATCCATTGCACATGAAGACACAACCCAGGTGAAAGAGTCCAAGATAAGCATTCTTGTACACCAGTATGAGCTGTTTAAGATGAAGGAAGATGAGTCTATTGATTAGATGTTTGGACGATTTCAAACTATTGTTAATGGACTTAAAGCTCTTGGGAGAATCTACGATAATTAAGACCATGTCAGAAAGATTCTCAGAAGCCTGCCGAAAAGATGGAGACCTAAAGTCACTGCAGTACAAGAAGCCAAGGACTTGAGTATATTAAAGCTTGATGAATTGCTTGGTTCTTTGAAGATAAACAAACTGGAGCTAGATGCGGAAGATAAACCCAGATGGGACAAATCAATAGCAATAAAGGCTGGTCAAAAAAATCACAAGACTCATAAAAAGAGAAGTTCATCGTCAAAAACACTAAAGATTGAAGAAATAAAAGATGATGATACCAGTGAATCTGAACAAGATTCAAGTGAAGATGATGATGAATTATCTTTCATTTCAAGAAAGATCAGAAGAATGTGGAGGAAGAAAGCAAAAGGAAATAAAGAGTTTTCTTTTAAGAAGAATAGCAAAGATGAAGGCAAGAACGAGAAGACCTCTATCATTTGCTACGAGTGCAACAAACCAGGACTCTACAAGTCTAAATGTCCATTGCTGAGAAGAAAACCAAAGAAAAATATAGAAAAAGAAGAGCATGATGGCAACTTGGGAAGATTTGGATTTGTCTGAATCTGACTCTAATTCCGAAGCTTCAGTACAAGCAAATATATGCTTGGTAGCTGAAAAGGAAGGTGACGAGGAGGTAACTTCTAACTTTAATGAACTATAAGATGCATATTTAAAATTGTTTGAAGACTCATATGCTATACTAAAGATCGTTAAAGAAAATGTTTGTGGAAAACTTGAAGAACACACAAGTGTTAGAGAAAAAAAAACGTCTGCCTGAAGAAATAAGTATATGATATGAAGAAAAAGGTAACTTTAGATAGATATGAGGAAACCAGTCAGCTGAAACAAAGGATTAATACTCTTTCAATAGATCTATCAAACTTTACTGAAAGTACAAAAAAGATGAATGAAATGATTGGAAGGTATAGACACCCGAATGATAAGAGTGGATTAGGGTTTACTAATAACAACACTCGTTACAAAAAGAATTTTGTTCCTTATAAAAAGAAATATCACCAGTCGTCTTATTATCATTTTATGAATTATCATAAGACTAACCCCAAAGGACCCAAGAAAATCTGGGTATCTAAGAAGAATATAATATCTACTGCAGATCTCCTTGGAAAAAAGCAACCGGCACCAATGATATTTGGACAGTGGATGCTCGCAACATATGACGGGAAGAAGGTCTATGTTCCTAGATCTTCAAAATAAGAAGGGAGGATCAGTAAGTTTTGGAGACAACCAGCAGGGCAAAATAATTTGAATCAGTAAAATTGATAAAGATTATTTTGCATCTATTGATAATGTTCTGCTAGTTGATGGCTTAAAACATAATTTGATTAGTGTCAGTCAATTATGTGATTCTGGTTTTAAAGTATCCTTTAATCAAAATTCTTGTGTTGTCAAAAACAAAGACGGTTCCATATTCCTTTCTTCCAAAAGACGAAACAATCTTTATAAGATTAATTTAGAAGATTTGCAAAGTCAAAATATTTCTTGTTTGATATCAACAGATGAAAAAAAATTGATTTGGCATAAAAAGTTAGGTCAAGTTAGTTTTAAACATATTTCCAAGTTGATTAAACATGATTTGGTAAGAGGTTTACCAAAAATAAGTTTTAACAAGGA
>JANIPN010000217.1:33357510-33370460 GCA_027478595.1 Erythroxylum anguifugum | reverse complement strand
CATTTGTTTGACATGAATGGAATGTTTCAATAGTTAATATAAACGCTAATTAGGTTGATTCCATTTTATAAAAAAAAAACGTTGAGGTATTTTTCATTTCAATAAAATTTTTTATTTTTATAAAATTTTCATCTTATTTATTATATTTCGGTTTGATAGCGGTTCACTAACGATTGAACCTCTAAACTTAACCTTTTCTTCAACCAATTCGATGTCCGGTCCGGTTTTTAAAACATTAGCCAGAATCAGCCACGACATCTCTAACGACAATGATGATCATCCAAATTTAGGGAACAAAGTTGATAAGCTCAGCAAATTGTAGCGAATTAGATTATAAAATAAATATTGTCGATCTAAAGGAAAATCAAAATTTAAGAATTCCTAAAGAGGCATAACTTTTTACAAATGCATCACTCTTTTTCTTTCTATCTTGCGCACATGATATTTTTTGATACGACAAACCATATCAGTACCATTAATTATAAAATTAATGATTAACAATTTTATAATAAATTAAAATTTCAAACAATTTTTTATTACTTTTAATAATTCTAAATAATATTATAAAATTAGGTAATATTCAAAATTTTAAATATAAAATTATATTATATTTAATTAACATCTTTTTAAAAAGAATTCTTTCATTAAGTTGAGACTTTATAAATCTAAATTAAGCATGAATAAAAAAAGGCTTATACAACATTTATAAGAAAAAGTTAGATTTCAGAGATTCAATTGTTATTTATAGAAATAGCTCAATTGTTCTTGCATGTGATGAACTATCAATGTTTATCGTATCCAACAATGTAACTTGTGAGCTAAGACATACTTATTAGTGTTAATCTTGTTAAAAATTCTCTAATTTTTTTTCTCTCCAAATGGAATTGTTGAAGCTGAGGCTTAAGCAAACTCTATGTTTCCTTATTAATCTGAATTTATGATCAACCTAGTCCAATATTTTGCTCCAATTTGATTCTTGACAGTAGAGGCTAAGAGTGTGTTGCATACTAGCCTAAATAAAGGTTGAATAACTATACTTACAATAAAGGTGGTTCATGCTTTCAAGCTTATTTGCAACATAGTTCACATAATTTGTCTCCAGATCTCACAATTCTGTCTTTAGTTTTCAACCTCTGCATAGCTACAAGCTAAGTAATGAAAGAAGCTTTTGGTTTTACTGATTCTTTCTAAACAATATTATACCAAAGAATAAGAGTGTGAAAGGGCTTGAGAGCTTTGATGCGTGCAAAATTTGAAAGGTCTCCATTCCGACTTAATAACCATACAGGTTTGTCCGGGGTAGATGAGTTGGGCATATAGCTAAGAAAATAATTCTACAGTCTTCAGCACCTCTACCTTGAAAATGCCAAGAGTTATTGACAGTTACTTTGTTGACTCATGCCTGAGAAGAGATTCTAGTGTGAAGTGAATAGATATCATCTCTAAGATATGAAGGGCTAAGAGAATTACAATTGTCGTACCAAAATCAAGTTCCTTCCCCATTCCCTGTCTGAATTTTGATATGTTGTTAGACACCGGATATGTTCCTCACAATTTGAATAAAAGACTAGGAGAATTCATTCCTCTCAACTATTTTCTTGGGATATAACTTATTAATCCACATACTCTAAAGAGATTCCTTGTCATTGAATAATCTCCAAGTTCTTTTGGCTATCTGCATGGATTGAAAAGTATGAATGATATTAAGACCAAGTCCTCCTTGTTTTCTTTAGCATAAATGCTCCCACTTCACTTTGGCACCTTTAGGGTTGTCAATCTTGCCAGACCAAAGGAAATTCCTAACACATTTTTCAATCTCCTTGTTAATACTCTTAAAGAGCAGAAGATGAGAACTCCAATAAGTATAAAGATTATTCAGCACAGAGATTATAAGCTGCACTATACCAACCTGAGATGGAGCTTTATTCTACCAACCATTGATGATTTTCTTGTATTTCTCTTTAATCTTTAAGCAATCCTAATATTTCAGCTTTTTAGCTAAGATAGGAACCCTCAAGTAAGTGAAAGACATATGCTGGATATTGAGATTAAAGAGCTGTTGAAGTCTCTTAGTATTGGTTAAGTCTGAGGAGAAGAAAATTCTACTCTTACCTTGATTGAATTTTAAGCCTGATATCCTGCAGAAGCTTATGAGAGATTGATGTAATATGGAAATGGATTATGGGTGAGCACCACACAACAGTAGTAAATCAATTGCAAAAACAAATATTGGAGAGAGAGAATTCCTTGCATTTATGGAGAAACTTGAAATTAGATCTTCTGGATATGTTACAATAAATAATTTTGTTCAAGACCTCCATAGTAATAACAGAAAGATAAGGAGAAAGAGGGTCTCCTTGTCTTAAGCAATTTGACCCTTTGAATTGCTTAGTGGGAGCTCCGTTATTAAGAATAATGTATGAAGTTGTAGAAATACAATCATGTATCCACTTAATGAATTGGTTTGGGAATTTGAACCATTCCAAACATATAGTACTGAAGTTCCATTGAAGTCTACTAAAAGCTTTCGAGAGATTGATTTTGATGGAACAACTTTTCATGTATCGCCGTATTCTCTCATCAATTCTTGTACCAATAGAATACTGTCAGAGACATTTCTGATAGGGATGAAAGCTCCTTGAGGTTCATGAATGAACATGCAAAACTCTCTTTGAGTCTCTTTGTAAGAAGTTTTGAAATCACCTTGTAAATGGTGTTGCAACAGGAGATATGCCAAAAATCATTAAGACTATTTGCATTAATAATCTTAGGAATCAAGCAAAACTGAGTTACATTGATTTTCCTTAATAATTTATTAGAGTTCAGAAACTCCATGACAGTTTTCATAATTAACTTGCCTGTAATTTGCCAGGTTTTCTAGAAAAAGTATGCATTGAATCCATCTAGGCTTAGTGCTTTAGTAAGATTTAGATTGAAAAGAACAGATTTAATCTCTTGCAAGGTAAATGGTTATTGAAGCTTTAGTAATATATCCTTTAGCAAGGCAGAGGGAGCCCCTATTAGATTTACCAAAAATTGCAGATCTGATGGGCCTGATGAAGATGTATCACCTAGCAAGGAATTAAAGAAGTTAAATATCAAACTCTTTGTGGAATGTCTGTTTGTAATCATTTGGTTATTAGAATCCAAGAGACAAGTTATACGATTGAGATTTCATCTTGTCAAAATAGAATTATGAAAGAATTTAGTATTGAAATTCGCTTCTCATCCAAGTAATCCTTGCCTTCTATATAAGAATTGAGTTATGAACTCGAAAAGCTTCCATGTATTTCCGCAACTTTATAAATTCAATGTTTTTAAGAGCATAATTGTCTGGGTTTTTATAGCAGTCTTCCTATGCATTTATCAACTCCTTTTTAGCTTCCTGCACCTTGATATTAGAGAGGGGTTAATCTGCTTTATAGAAAGTCTTCAATCTATTTATAAGAATATGAACCTTTCTCATAAGCTAGAAAGTTGTACAACCCTTAATCTTAATGTTCCATACCTAATCTACAAGCTCCATAAAGCCATCCCTTTCAATTAGGTAGCTGAAGAATTTAAATGTAGAATTATGAGCAATATGAGGTGTGAGATTCAACACCTTCATCCAAGAGTGATATGAACATAAAGGAGCACCAAAATGAACAAAAGAAGCAAGGAATTGGTTCATCCATAAGTGATTAACCAAAACCCTGTCCAAATTCTTTCGGATTAGGCGTCTTCCTTGTTGTTTGTTGCTCTAATTATAAAAACATCCAAAAGTTTTAAGATAAGTTACTTTGAGTTTGGTAATAACCCTCTCTAGCTCTCTTCCAAGGTTAGTAGCATTAATCTTGTCACCTTGTGCTTTATGCAAAATACAATTCAAATCACCTACAATTAACTAAGGCAAATTCATAGAAGTATGAACGGAGAAAAGCTCTTCCCATAACTTTATTCTTTGAAATTCAAAATTTTCAGCATATATCACAATGATTTCCATCGCATTTCCTATATCCAGAAGTTTACATCTTTAATCACTGTAACGCGCAAAATATGAGTTATAAACCAACAAAATCTTGCCATTGTAATGGAATTCATGATTTGTTACATAACTCCAACTTCTCCGCAAAAATTTCATCATATTGTTGAGATTATGAGCTTTTATTCTTTTTTCCAAAAAGAACAATCAAAGTTAGTTTTCTTTCTAACAAAAGGTCTCTAACAACTTGACCTTTAAGAGGTTTATTACGCTCTCTAATGTTCCAAAAGATCATATGTATATATACAAATAGGGGGATAACTCACCAATATATGAATTTCTTCTGGAAAAATCTACTGGTTACATCCCACCTTTAAGAGCTCATCTTCAGCTTGTTCCAACCTGACTTTCTCCATCTAACTATCCGGTGTTGTATTTTGTGTTTCAATCTATATTTCTACTTCAGCATGCTGCACCTTAGAGTTTGTGTTACCGCTATCCCCATCCTTGTCACAAGCTCGAGTATTATCTTGTAATTCAGACAACACATTCACATCAACGTTGGTTCATCCTCCATTCCCATTAACTGCAAACTTATTACTAGTCGGTTTACATATTTGTTGTCCCCTCTGCGGTTTCCAATTATATGTTAGCTGAATTTTAGACTTTTTTAACTTGATGGTTGCATTAAGCTTCATGATTAGCAAGACTTCCAGGAGAGAATTCTTGTGATTTATCTCAACACAAACTTGAGCATAACACACCTTCTCCAGCTTAGCAGTGGCTGAATCAAATGCCACTAGTTATCTAACAACACTAGCTAAAAAATCTAAATTCATCTAATGAACAATACTCCAGAAGTAAGTTGTTGAAATTGACCCACAATGGAATGGTTTCAATGTTGCTTTTATCGAACTCCAGACCAAGAATTCATTTCTGTATAAACATTGGCTAACCCCCACATGCCAAGGGTCAACTTCCAACACTTATGGTATCTTCATCCATAAACCTGAATAGAAATGCATCATCCTCTGTTAGCAGATTTCTTTTTAGCCCCTTACCATTCCACTTCGTTTGAGCTCATAATTGCGTGAACGGATAAGTTGGACGTTTATTTAGGAGAAAACCAACGAATGTGTTCTTCTAGATTTTAGCTCCTTCTTGAAGGAGTTTAATTGGAGGATAAACAACACCATCAATCAAGGTAGAAGAGTAGTGTTTAGGCTTAGCAGTGGAAGCTTCAGCAGACAGAACCTTACTCCAAGTTTTTTCAACCTCACACGAAGATGAGTTTTGTTTGGAAAACTAACGATTCTTTAATACAGGAGAAATGGTTCAGCCTTGCTTCTAAGAGAGTAGAGTCTCCCTCAGAGGTAGCCATAAACCTTCCTAAAGCAGAAAATACCTAAAGAAAGCACGGGAAAACGCCCAGAAATTTGCTTCCAAGTTATTGTTCACCCCTAAATTATTGTTTGTCCGTGAGAGAGGGTTCATGATTGATTTTTAATTAACAGCCTATAACATCATAATATAGCGAAAAGGAAATTTATTGACAAAAAGCCAAGTAATTATAAGAAATGATCTCAAATTCCATTACCTTTAACATCCTCTTTTTTCCTTTCCATTATGTTAGCCAATTCTTCTTCAAAAATCTCACTCAACATTCACACAATAGTATACAAAATTATCTACTCAATATTTACTCCTTTTTCTATTTAATTCAATGACCATGCTAATCTAAACACATTTTATCTACTCTACCTTCTCAAATGTAGAAAATCATCCAAAGCCTAAATAATTTAAGAAAAATCGCCTGGTTGTTTGCTAATGAATTAACTTCAAGTTGTATGGATGTATCTTGTAGTATCCAGTTGATTGGCCTAATGCTTCAAAATCCAATTGCTCAAATCTGAATACAAAATTTCTCTCATAAACAGCAGCCACTTAGCAAACACTTCGAAATTTACTGCCCAATATGTTTGAGAACAAGAGAATCAAATGAGTAAAAGGCCAATAATATCATGATAAAACTGTAGCTATAAGCCTTGATTACTGCTCCAACTAATCTAAGTAACAACCAGTAAGTAAAATCAATTAAACGATGGCACTACTACTGAGAAAGTTCAGTTTTCCATCATGTCCAACAATCCCCAGTTACATAAACTGAATTATTACTCGACAGAAAAAACTATCTTGCAATGCAGTTTTGAGTTGCAATCCATGTGAAATTCTATATATCCAAAAGAAAAAATGTCGTTCTCCAACAATCCTGGCAGGTACAGGAACAAATATGGTGTGTGATCAGATTAAAGTCAAAACCTTGCCACTTATGAGAAATTTAAAATGGTAATAAGAGAAGGAACAGTGTGATTGTAATAAGCAAAAGACTTACAGAATTAAGCACGACTTATGACCCAAGAACTAAGCCAATAAACCAATCAAGTGTGAAGATAATTGGCAGCCATCATCAGTTCAAGAGTCAATTCAGGTTCAATTGGGAATTCAGTCTCCTTTCCACTAGAATAAGAGCACAAATATCCCAAGTCAATATGGTACAGGCGCAGAAAAGAGATTTAATTGTTTTGGCCAAATGCCAGCTTTTACACAGGTTTCAACAACTAGTGTCAATAGGAAAAAAGAGCATAATTAATGCTTGTTAAGAACGCAAATCAGTACTTTAAAATGATGAGAGGTAATGAAGCCCTAAAGCTTTCGAATGAATCTAAAAAATTGAAGCTCTAATATTTGAACTATTTGACCATAATTTTATTTGGTATTACTGATCATTTATTAATAATGAACTTCTATAAATCCAAAATGTAAAACATACAAGATGAACAACTCAAGGATGGGTTCCTTTTAATCTCTGGTAATTTCACTATCACAATTTGTTGTTAGCCACACAAATACATATTCAAATTTTTGGATAAAATGAAACACCAAAAGGGTGCAAGAAAATGAATTTGGAGGAAACATAGGAAGTTTTTAAGTATACTCACTACAAACATCTGTATTTCCATAGCAAAATTTAATATGGAGCAAAATACAAATTTGCTTAATAAATAATACAACGTAAACCAAAATCTAGAATAATAATTAATAAACCAAAGTTTCAGATCCAAAAAAATTGGAAATGTCAGATAAACTATTACTTTAGTACATAATTGACTTCTTAGTAGCATCCGTACAACCTTGTCCCCTACCCACAAATCAATACATGATTTGTTGCAGTTCTTTCTTTCTTTTCTTTTTTTTTGGCTAAAAATATCCCATAAATAATTATTCCTACTCTCCAAATCTATCCATATTAAAGTCTCATCCCACAAAGAGTGCATCCAGCAGTGAACATTTGCAATTATCAGTAATACATCAAATTTACCTAACTAAAAACTTCTGTTCTCATGGAAGAGGAAGGAAAAAGTGAAGACTGAATACTATGTGCTTAACTTATAAAAGGACAGTCAGTTTATCGATTCAAACACTGACTTAAATCTCCATTACTTCACATTGATAAAGATGGCTTTGTTAGAGTTTACATTCGTATATCTATATTTGTTCCAAACAATCGACCAACACTTACACGGATCCAATTTATTGCCACATCAACCCTAGATACTCACTCCTAATCACAATGAGTAGATCAATAAATCCTGGGGAAAATATAGAATAGGAATAACTTCGAACTTGATTTGTATAGAGTACTACATAAGTCACCAAGTTGGGGAAATAAATAACAAAAAATTGATGTGAAAACAACAACAAATAGCATAAGGAAAATAAGGAAAAGGAACTGAACTTGGCATACTGAAGAGACCAGTAGAAATACTGGCATATCTTCTCTAGTATGGTAGTGCTAATTTCAGGGAAAGTCACCTCTCTGTGCTCTGTCTCCGAAAAACCTCCTGTCATAAACCACAATCCCCAAAAGTAAGAAAATCAAAACAAAAGGGCCTTCAGCTTAAAACCAAAGGCTTTGAACATAATACTGGTATGACTAAAGTTGGAACCCATATACTAAAAACATCAAATTACAGAAACCACGAAACTGCGGTAAGCCTTTATTTCGAATTTCTATTTGCCACAGAGAGGAAAATCCTGTTCCGTTCAAATAAAACTGAAAGAGAAAGTACCAACTACCCAATCGATCAAAAACAAAAAGACCCAAATGAGTTCAGAGAGAAAAGGATGGATTAATGGACACCTGGAGAAGTTAGCATGTTACGAATGGTCTGCGAAACCATAGCTGCCTCCTTGTCGATCACGAATTCGAACCCCTCTGCGCTTATCAGCTTCACTGTGTCTTCCTTTCTCATTTCTTCTTCACGTAAACTGAGGAAAGATTGAGACCAGAATTCTTCAACTTGCTATTTTCCTCCCAGGGGTCAAATTCTGTTTATTAGATGCAGCTTCGCGTGTGTTCTGCACGCGACGAAGATTAGTGATTAGAGATGTCACTAAGCCAGATCGGGCCTAGGATGTTCCTAGCCTGGCCTGGGCCACCTTGACTCGTGGCTTGACAAGCCGCGATAGACCGGTCCGTGGTCTGTATGTTATTTGTTGTTATGATTATGTGAATTTTATATCATGTCTATCAAATATGATTGATCTAATCTCTTGTATAAAAAAAGTCAACATATCACGTAAATATCTAACATACAGATTTGTGACATTATTCGCATAATATGAAGTGAATTAACCCATTTACATGGATGTTATTGGAAACTAAATTTTGAGACGATTCTAACATATATTACATGCACAAATAAGAATTTTGGTTAAAAAGTTATGTCTGTTTAAATGTTTGAAGAGTATTGGTAAGATTCATTGGACCCTGCATCATGATTTGTGATAAGAAATATGTTATAGGAGTCAAATATTCCATTTCTTGGTAAAGAGTGGACCTTACATATTTTTTAAGAAAGAAAATAACAAGTTTTATTAATAAGTGATGCTCATTTTTTTAGTTGTTATGTTAATGTTTACAAAAATAATAATTTTTAGCAATACAAATTTGTGGGAGTTTTAAATGTCAAATTCTGCCTATGCCAAAATTTAATTATCGGTTTGTTTATTTATTTCTTATTTTCATGAAATTGCATGAGAATTGAAATAAATGTCAATATATATATATATATGTGTGAAAATTCCATAAAATTGTAAAAAATATTCTTGCTATTTTTGAATATTTTCTTAAGATTATTTTTGCTAGAATTGGTTATGTGATTATTTTGGTGATTTTCAAAATTACTTGATTTTGGCAATTTTGTTTAAGGCATGTTTGTAATTGAATGTTACAAAATTTTAAAACATGCTAGTATGCCAAATATGATTTACATATAAGTGGGATTATATTGAGTTGAGTAAAATTTATTCCTCAATATATGATTTTTTTTGTTAGGCAAAATTATTTAAATAATTATGTGTTGGAAACTTTATGGTGTAACGTGATTCTGCGAGTATTAAAGTTTCCTTTACTCATTTATGTTTCATTATAATTATTTAATATGATTATTGCCACAAAATCGATATCTATATGGTGTTAATCGAGGTTTATTCAAATGTTACACTGTATTTATTAGATGACTTCCAAACAAATCATAGTTGATCTTAACAAATGTGGAAAGTTTAGCGGTGATAATTTTGATATATGGCACTGTAAAATTCAATATGTGCTTAAGGAGCAAGAGTAACTAGAGGCCTTAACATCTGTGATGGGTCAACCCGAAGAGGGTACTACTGCTTAACATCGTCGAGATCGTGAAGTTTATGATAGCTGGAAAGAGAAAGGTAATACCTTTTGCATCACGTTGTTGAGCAATATGGAGAATGTTCTCATGTGTGAGTATAAGCAGTGCCTCATTGCAAATGCCTTGTGGACAGCTTTAAATATGAAATTTGGAAAGACTTCTACAACTTAGATGCGTGACCTGTCTCTCAATTTGATAGCTACAAAAAGCATCCTGAACATTCAATGAAAAAGCATTTGAGAGTCATTTCTAGCATGATATATGAGCTGAAAGTTGCTGGAAGCAATCTTTCCGATGAGCAACAGATCCAAGCGGTGATTCGACAACTTCCTGATAACTGGGAGCACATAAGGGTCAATCTGGCACATAATGACAGCATAAAAATCTTTAAGGCTATTGCACATCATTTGGAGTTAAAGGAAGAGCGCCTAGGGGTTGTTGGATCTCCAAATGGGTTGGTTGTTGAGTCTACTTCTCGTAAGGCATTCAAGCCTAAGAGAAAAAGGATCGGAGGTGCGTCCAAAGGAAATGATGAATCTAGACCTAATAAGAAAGTCAAACACAAGAGGGGAAAACGAGCTGGAAAAAAGGAAAAAAGCAAGATGAACTACTACAATTATGGTCAAATGGGGCATTTCGCTCGTGAATGCGCTAAGCCGAAAAAATTACAAGAGGTACACCTTAACCATATTCTTTGTGTTACTTGTTATGTAGCTACTGTTGTGTTAGTTACTGAATCTCTCCATGCATGGATTGTAGACTCAGGTGCAACTGACCACGTCATGAGGGACTGTGTAAGGTTTGTTGATTATCGTCGAATTCTAGTTGGTAACATTAAAGTACACAAGGGGAATGATTCCAGTGTTGATGTACATGGCATTGCCCCTTATAAATTGGATATGTGTAATGATCATCCACTATATCTCCATGATGTACTTTATGCTCTGGATATTCAACAAATTTTACTTTATGTTCTTACTTTACTTAAGCTTAGTTTTTGCTTAATGCTTGAGAATAATCATTTGGATATTTTCTTTTGAACAAATTATTATGGTTCTGGTTATGTTATGAATTGTTATATATTTTTTGATATTATTAATAGTTCCAATATTCATAATAGTTTTGTTGGGCCCCGATTCCGGAGCCCAACCTTTTGCTATGATACCACATCTGTTGGACCTCATTTCTTGTAACTTCAGAGCAGACTTTGGAAATTTTCAAACCGGAATTACAAATTGACTTCTATCTAGAAATTGAAATTCTTAGAGACCGAATTAGAACTTCATTTCTTCAGACTAATTGCAGCTTTATGTCTCTAGTTTATTTAGAAATAAGAATCATCTCATTTGGAGCTCTACAAACTAAGATATGATTAAAATACTGAAGTATGTTTAGTAAAACCTCCAATTCGTACTCTTCCAACCAATACCCTTACTTTGATTCAATCAATATTTTTCGGATCAATACCAAATGCTATCAATTTTTATGGAGAGATAGAGAAATGTGTTAGGAATCTATTGGTTCAAAAATCAGGTCATTTGGAGCTCGGATGACAAAGTTATGGTAAGAGTCGAACATGTTCAAATTTGGAAAACCTTTTGGGTGCGCTCGCAAGGAACAAAGCTGCGATTGCAAGGACCAAGGCTACAATCGCAAGGATGAAGATGCGATCGCAACCGAAGCTATTCCGCATAACCCTCTACAACATCCTAACGTGTAATGGTCATATCTCTCAACTCCGATATCGAAAAATTGTATACTATATACCGTTGGAAAGATAAAAGAAAGATCTACAACTTTTAAGAAGAAAACTTTCTCTAATTCAGCCTAGATTAATCCAAAATTTTTCCTAAAGTCAGAACATACATTTTTCCCCTATGAAAGACTATGATTATGTCCTCAATCATATTATGCTTGTTTTGGGAAATTGGCATAACTTTCACTAGAAATGTCAGATTAAGGTCATTCTAAGATCATTTCAAAGAGATCTTCTAGATCTACATCTTTTGTGAAGAGCTTAAAGAGAGATTTTGTGAGACAAAACTCGCTTCAAAGCATCTCTAATGGTTCCTACATTCATTCTAACATAACTTTCACTCATAATCTTCTCAAATTCACTTATTCTAATTCAATGTCATTTCTTAATCATTAAACTACATCTCATCATTCATAATTCTTGTCTTTCTTGTCCATAACATCTCACTTATGTACATATATATAACAACAATTCATGTTAAAAAATCATCATCTCAAGTTGATAACCTCTTCAAATATACCTAATTCCAACTCACATCATATATACACAATTCATATTTCATTAGCAACAAAATATATGAAATTTTACAAAGCTTTAATGGCATTACAAGCCACATTTCATCATCGGTATCAAACTTCAAAATACAAAAGGTACAAAACCCAATAATTCTCAATATGTGTTTAAAGCCTTATTTTTTCAAAATCTAACTTAAATTATAAAAGCATTGCAAAAGTAGAATGATGCCTCGAATCTTAGTTACTCGATCTCATTCTCTTCACCTAAAGATGGGGTGGAAAGGGAGGTGAGCTTGAAAGCTTGTGGGTAACAAGTTTATAACAGATAAATAAGCAAAACCTTTGAAAACATTCACTTGTTATAGAAAATTCTCATTGAGTTCATAAAACACATGGTTCTTAAATTTCAACCAAATTCACAAAAATACAAATCATGTATGCATCAATCTTGTCAACATATCATGAGCACATAAGCACCTCTAAATGGTTTGGGAGGTCCATAAATAGAGCAAACTAACACATTCCCATATAATGGTCCTGTGTAGTTGTGAAAAGAATGAACTAACACAATCCTACATAGTGGTTTTGTGTATTCGTAAACATGAGGGAGTCCTTGAAGGAGCTTCATGCCACTAACGAGTAGGCGGGAGAAGCCTTTAGTTGAAGTGAACTTGATATACAGAATGGACCAAACCAAACCCACATAACATGTATTTCATAACTTGTAAACTTGTTGCCCAAAATGGCACATCTTTGAAAACATGATTTTTCATAAACATAATATCTTTCAAAAATCATTTTCATATCCTTTCCAAACTCATTTCCATCGTTTTCAAAGTCTTTTCATAAATCATCAACACAATTCATATATCAAACATATAACAATTTATCAATTCATTCAAGAAGCAATAAATGCAACACTTATGATGCAATTGAAATCATTAAACTTCCTTGATTCAAAGAAAACA
>JANIPN010000217.1:33254225-33266930 GCA_027478595.1 Erythroxylum anguifugum | reverse complement strand
AAAGAAGAGAGAAATCAAGCTTTAATCCATAGATCTAAGTCAAGGAATGGTGACTTACCTTTTTATGTCACTCAAATAGCTTGAATCACCTTCTTCTTCTTGTTACAAAGCTTGAAAAATCTTGGAGATGGCTTCCATGGAGGTGAGTGTCGTGAATGAGAGAGGAGGAGGAAGACAAAGTGGATTTAACTTCTTATATATTCCTCTTTTTCCACTTAATTACAAAAATGTCATCCTTGTTCTGGTTCTTTAAAAAATCTGTCCGAACAACTTCCTTTGACCACCGAAAAAAATATCATACATCATTAATTGACGTCACTAAATTATTATTCACTGTTCTGTGATTTTTAATGGCATCAGTCTTAAATACTGATTTATTTCGATATACCGGGTAATCTAGATTCCGGGTATTACACTAGTATGCCAAAAAAAAATTGCAACTCAATTGCAGTTTATTTATACTAATACCAACTTCAACTTATTTCTAGTTGATCATATAACTTTGGTTAGCCTATGTCTGTTTGGCTAAGGATTTAACTAGCCTATACCATAACCTAACAAATTTCCCCCATCCTCTAAATTTGTGTTTCTAAATTAGACTAACCAATGAAAACCTTGGCCTACCCAAACCTTTATAAAAACCAACCCTTAAAAGCATTTTAAGTCACTATTTTTTCAATACATAATGTTTTAAAAGTATTAAAACAACTTATTTTGATTTAAAAAATGACTCAAACTCATTTTTAAAGTTTCTCAAAGTTTGTTTGATGATTAAGAAATTTTCTTTAAAGTTCAAAATAAATTTCCTTCTGATTACAAAATAATTTATGCATTATGTTTTAAATGTAAATCATCATGTAATGATTAGATATCTAGAACTTGAAATGATCAAGATAAGATTACTATAAATATTACAATGATTTGTTGCATATTTATGTGTTTGATTCCTCCTCATTCTTGGTTCTTCACTTAAATTTTCTTAAAACTCATTTGAATTCTATTTGTGCTTCACTTTGCTAATTTTGTTCATCTTTTGATTGCTTAAATATATAATTTGCTCTTTTGGTCACTCGATCCTTCCATTAAACTCAATCTTTTACATGTTAAAACCTATTATAATGGCTATTACTATCACCAAAGTAAACACACTACTAACAATATATTTTATTATCACTAAATCTATAGATTTGTACCTTTCTTAATCCAACAAATAATTTTTCATGGATTGGAGTACTATTTCCTATTAAAATTTTCCTTCTAAACCATTTTCATTTTATTATGAAGAACTTAAGATCAAGACAAAAACATAAATGGGAAAAATATTCATTAACAAAATTTGTTGAAGACATGCTTCATTAAGGGATGCACTATGCAATTAACTTATAAAAACTGATTATTTTTTGATAGCTAACTGAAGATTTATTTATAATAAAAAGAGTAGGAAAATCATAAGCTTATTGCAAGGGACTGTAGCTTTTAAAGGGCTATAAAGTTAGGCTATTGAAATAATGAAATAAGAATTAAAGGCTTAAGAGTTGATTAATTAAATCTCTATAAGCTATTAAACTAAAAAGAGGTAATGTTCACATTAACAATAATAAGAAAGTCATAAGTTGATGAGAGGTAGACAAAGTTACTTAATAAGAATAATGTGGTTAAAATCCAAAGAGCTAGTGAAATTTCTTATTTAAATTACCTCTTTATTCTTATTAACATAAAGACCTAAGACGAATTCAAACTCCAAGAGATAGTTGATAAACACTCTTATTAAGCGAATATTATTGTAAGAGAGTAAAATAAAATTTTGATATTGATAAGAAGGTATCATCTTAGAGAATATTTTTATGGAATTTAAAGGGAAGAGTGGCAATATATCTTATAACTAGAAGGTTTATAACCTTTAAGCATATAATAAAACTACTAGGTAATAAGGGATCACCTTATTTATTGTTTTGACACCTTTAAAGACTTGAGATGGTTTTCCATTGGCTATGATTAAGAATGAGAGAGGGGTGATGAAGAGTTGATTTAAATGAATTAATTCATTAAGTGATGCATTCTAAGTGCACCAAAAATAATTTATTTATCATAGATACTAATAATGATTTGTAGTAGTGATGAGTAAGGGTTAAATCCATAAGAATGGTTATTAATCTATGTTAAACATGCTAATGAACAAGTAGGTTATGGGGATTGTATGAATTAAAATAATATAAACTAACAAAATGAATGCAATAGAATCAAGCAAATTATGATGAGAAAATAATCAAATTAATAAGCACAATTCTTAGTTCAGTTTTCACCTTCACTCGGATAACATGACCAATTGTAATGATATCTTTAGCCTCTTTTGAAATTTCTAACCGTATGAAACAACAAGCTTTATTAACCCCAATTTTCTCTTAGGTCATATTTAAATCAAATAAGCTCTTCGATTAGATCTAGCTGTTGGATAACCTAAAATAAGTTATCTAGATTTAGTGTAATAACATCATTAAGAACTAGGAAAGTAGGTTATTCTAAGCAATAATTACACAAGCTCGAATTTTTTAACATGGGTTTTATTACCCCTAATGATACATGACTACAAGTTCGCTACTTGTAAATCAGGAGTAATAATTATTATAGGTTAAAACCCTAATTCTAGCAATAAATTTGTGTATGAATAATCTAGTAGGCCAAACTAAATAAAAAATAAATCATAAACATTAGTTTCATAATAACATAATCAATTCTATATAAGAGTAAATAATAATGTTACTATAATTAGTTAATGCATAAATGAGGTTTTAGGCTATGTCCCCTTAAACTAGAAGAAATAGACATAGCCTTACATAGTTCTTGAAACCACACGTCTAAAAGAGAGGAAAGAAAGTGAAAATTTGACTGTATGCTCCATCTTAATAAGAAAATAAAAGGTTTAAATAGCCTAGGGTTTTCTAAGAAATTAAGAAAAATAATAGTCCTAAAATAACCCTACAAAAATCTAATAAATTAGGAAAGTAATTAGAATAAAATAAGACTGCTAAATGATGTAGGACAATGATTATTCAACTAAATATATAGTGCTTAGGAGCTCCATAAGCTTCTAAAATAATTCTTGTCCACATTTATCAAACCACTTAATATGGAAACTTGTGATAGTAGTATATTTAAGTGAGATTTCTACCTTGATACTTATTTATTCTGGAACAAAAATTAAAACATGAAAATTGTAGTTAGCTTCTAAGCTTTCCATATTATATTAAACCTTCTCAACTAGAGTTTAGATAAGAAAGTTAAGATCAGAAAACTGAACAATAATCAAACCATCTATAACTAAAAACTTAAGCTCGTTTTACTTCTTTTGCCTCTATTTGCTACCTAAATTAAAACTTGAAGTGTAGTATCTTAGGTCTAAAGTAACCATTACAAACAAAGCATTAAGGAATAAATAAATAGTGAATTAAGCATTTATCATTAAGCAGTTAAAAATCACAAAGACAAGGTGTTAAGAAATTCAATACAATTATGCAAAAAGTTTTTCTAAAATCAATTTTTAGCATACACCATTGGTGCTAATATTCTTGTGGTGGTATCTCACCAACTCATATACCAAGAGAAATTTTTTTCCAATTTATTTATTAAAAGCAATTTTTTAGAAGCATGATAATTGATGGGAGAGAGAGGTTAAACTATTATATAAGCATCTTAGAAATGGTTTTTTAATCATGTTACAATAAGAGGTTAAGCTAAAATCAAACAAGGTGGAGTTTGGTTGTTTAGGAATTAAATTAATGTTAGTGTTGTTAATAACTTTCAACAGTTCATCGCTATGGAAAAATTTTAGAATTACATATGATAAATTATCCCTTAAAGTATGCCAAGACTTTTAAAGGAAGTTACTGTTAAGGTTATCACGTTGAAATGTTTTATTAGAACTTAACAAAATAGTATTGACATCATGATTAGTGAAAGGATTTGTGGGAAACTAAGAAGAATTTGAATTTCCATCTTTAAGCAAATTATTATTTTTAATGTAAGAAATGGTGCCTATATACTGCTTTCAAATAATGGTCCAACTTTTTCTTTTCCTAAGATTTGTGGTTAGCATTAGGAGGATCATTTCTAAGAGATATCTAATAACCATCAAGAGCTTCCCTAGCTTTCTTAATGCCTAGGTTAGTAATTCCTACCCTTTAAATGTTAAGTCTTTAAGCTTTTAATTGATAATTTGAATTTTTTACTAAAAAATTAGGGATAGCCTCTAATGTTAGTATTCTAACTCTTTGATTGTAGGACCAAAATCTTTTTCAAAGAATTTATTAAACTTTTACTAGTACTTAATTAATATAGTAATTAACATAAAAATTTTCAAACATTCAAATTTATAAAATTAAAATAAAACTGAATTTGAATTTTTTTTAAGATATTAGGTCTCATTATCTTGGATTCAATATTTAGGAGACTTCCCTCCTTAATTTATCAAGTCTTCATTTTATGGGAGGGACAAGCACTATTGTGTTATAGATTGTATTATGCACAATTATGATTTTTATTTTTATTTTAGTTTTCATTGAATAAACATTTTTAAATTTGTTTTTTTAATTTGGATAATATTTTTCATTTTTTCACTTCAAATTAGAATTTCCAGTCTCATCATCCCTTGCCTACTTAGTTTAATTGTTATCAACGTTGATGATTGACAACTCTCTATCTTCTATTAGTGATACTAGCAAACAAAATCATATTTTTCAAAGTATCTTATTATATCTCTTATTTTTTTAATTATTAGAAATTTGTAATATAATAGATTATTTGATCATTTTGATATCTTAGTTTATTGAGCTAATCTTTTTTTCTAGAAAATAAATGTATTAATGGTAAAGATAAGATCATACAAGGATGAACCAAATTACAATACTTTAGTCACTAATGCCAATTGCTTTGTATGGATAGAAAATTGCTTTTAATAGCCTTCATCTAAACATGACATTCCTATAAGACCTTTAGTGATTATCCATCTGTCTCATTCAAAAATACTCTATTTGATTATGGTTCCAAGGGGTTAATAAAGAGATCACAAAATATCCATTTACTGATATCTTCTCTAGCATGTCTTCCACTAGTTAATCCTCTAATTATCCATCAAAGTAGAATTGCAGATTAGATCAAGGTGGTAAGCTAGTAGTTTCTCTCCAATATTATATATTATAGAATGAAGGAGGTCAAATTCATAAATAGATTTGAGTTTTAAAATTCTCTTATTCCTTTTAAGCTAAGTGAAATATATAGTACTAGTTAGAGCTAGCTAGAAAACAATCTACTCTCCGTCTTTTTTCTTCTGGTTTTGACAACACCGCTATAAGACATCCCTCCCCTTCCTAAGTGATAATTTGTTACACATTCCCATTATAATGCTCTAAATACTAAAGGAAACATTATAGCCAAAAAAGAGAAGCTTTATAGATTTATTAGTAGCTTTGCACAAGATGCATATTTCTAAAATGACCTTGGATTTCTTAACTCTATCTAAGGTATTCAATTTCCTCTTGATAGCTAGCTATAGAGTTAAGGATGCTTATGGATAAAACTATTAAACCAAACCAATTGAAATCAATGAACCTTAGGGGATTGCTCCCTGATCTTATTCCTATAAGAATGCTTTGTAAAGTCCTTAGAAGAGTCATACATCCATTGAATGTGATCATAATGACCTAGTATAAACTGAAATTTTATATAAAGTGGCTTTACAAGTTTGAATAAATTTGAATTTATTACATCTTTGACTGCATTTTTTGAAATCAGGTTTCTTACAGAAGTGAGGGAATTTACCTCACCCAATAGACTAAAGGATAGCCAGTTATCATGCCAGAATGAGGTTGAAGCTCCATCTCCTAATTTTTGAATGATTTATATCCTTAATTTTTCTCTATGCTTAAGTAATTAGTGGAGCATAAAATATGAAGAGTTTGTCTTTGTCTTCATATTCTGAAAGCTATCCCTATTTATTTAGTAAGCATAAATCCATCTTACCCATAATGAAGTTATATCCTTCACTACTCTCTAAATTATTTTTGTAAATTGTATTTGGTTGGTAATTTTGATAGAAGGTATGAGCAATCCTCCTTTTTTCTTTTGCATAGAAAGTTCATTCCACCTCATCATTTAGGAGGTAGGACCTAGTCCACTGATAGCCTAAATGAACTATATCAATAATGTTTCTACGGTTTTGATGATGGATTTTGGAAACCATGTATGAGTAGACCAATATACATGTAAGCTATTCATAATAGAGATGATTAATTGAACCATCCTAGCCAAAGACGAGCTGTTTCTACATCAAATTGCTATTATCCTCTTTATCCTTTCAATAAGGAAGGTAAATGATTGAATGTATGGAAAAATTTAATCTTATGATACATTCCAAACATCTTGTATATCATCTAGCACGAAAAAGAATGGAATTTTGACTCTTTTGCTTATTAAGGCTTGAACCAATGAGGATATTGAAGGAGTTAAATAATGTTATAAAAGTGCTCGCTAAATCAGGGTTCCCCTGCCTTAATCTTTTTTCTCTTTGAAAGAGTTTTATAGGCTCACTATTAATCAATACTCCATAGGAGGCCATTATGATTCAATAGCCAATCTAATCAACATACTTAGAGGGGAAAATAAAATCATGTATAATATAAATATCCTATCTAATGAATCATAAGCCTTTTGGAAGTCAACTTTAATAGCACAATTCTTACTATAAGCTTTCTTAATATAGTTTTTAAGCAGTTCTCATACCAACCATTTGTTATCTCTAATCATTCTTCCTTAACATATAAGAAATGATTTTATTGATTACATTGCAACATGATACATGTATATATTCACTTATAGAGCTAAGAGATTGAACCTTGGGAACTACACATATGCTTACATTGCAATATGATATAGGTATATATTTACTTATAGAGCTAACAGACTGAAACTTGGGAACTAAGCATATATAGGTATTATTCACCTCAATTAACATTATACCATCAATGAAAAATTCCAGCACATAATTTGTTATAATGATTTTTATGATTTTCTAGGATTTATGAAAAGATAGACATCTAGAATATCAGGTCTTAGTGCCTTAGTTGGATTCATGCCAAAGAGAAGTTCATCCATTTTTATAGGAGTAAATGGTCTAATTAAAGCATCTGCCTTCTAACTAGGAATGTAAGATCCAATCAAAGGCTATAGTAATAAGATGCTTGATGAAGCTTCAGTAAGGTACCCTAGAGACTTTATGAAAAAGGATAAAATTTCTTAATAAAGTTTGGTTAATATGGTATTATCTCGATTTTGAAGAGCCGTGATTCAATTAATATTTTTCTTTAAGAGTTAGGACTAATAAAAAAAAGATAGTGTTTTATCACCTTCTTTCAGCCATAATACGCCTAATCTTTACTTAATTAAGGAGAAATTTACCTTAGCTACTTGATTGTATAGTTTTAAGGGATTTTTTTAGAACTGATCAAGTTTTAGTCATTAGGGGATCTATATAATGAGCTTTAGATTTTATCCAACTTCTCTTTTTCCTCTTTCATAGCTAGTTGGGTGTTTGAGAATTTGGAATTATTCAAAAGTTTAAGTCCTCTTTTGACTTGCTTTATATTCCTTACAGATAAGTATTGCTTGTGCCCTTGTACATTTAAGTTTAGACCTTTTTTAAATTAATTCTAAAAGGATAATTCCTTTATTCAAATGAAAGATACCATAATATAACAGAGTGATATAAAAAGAAGTGGATTCCTAAAGCTTGCTTTGCCATTAGAAAATTCCTTTTGTCATTCACCAAGTCTATCTATCTTCTTCCTTGGTAACCAATCCTCTTATTGTTTGTTATTCCAAGTATAGAATGATCACATCATACTCAAGTTAGTCATTTAAATAAAGCTCATATAATTCCTATGGTCTTCTTAGTATCTTCTTTGGCTAATGTTCCCCTCAACTTTTATGGGATGCATAGTGGTGTTGAAGTTTCTAATTATCATCAAGGGGCTTGTATGAATTTTGCTAGTTTCATTAGTCAATTCCAAAGAGGAATTCATTAGAATGTTAGATTAAAAGCATAGATAAAGGTTATACTAAATACATTCTTTTCAGATTTCATTCTTACTTAAAGACCAACTCCCATCTCATAGGCAAGTCTAGCACCTATAATACCTTCTTCACCAATTTCTCCACTTTGTTGACATATTCTAGCTATATTTAACCTTCAATTTCTTTTATAAAGTTTTTGTTCATATTTTTGTCTTCCAAATGGCTTTAAAAGTTCTTCATTTGAACCATGGAGAAAGTTGCACTCAGTTTTGTGTTTCCTTCTTAAAATTATCACCTACAAGGAAATGAAATAAACATAGGTAAAATTATAATGTCTATATTAAGCATGCTATAAAAGTGTTAGATATTGAGTAATTCTAACCTAAATAACATGAAAAATAGAGACCTATCATTTTTCTTCTCATGAACATACTTTAGAATGCGACTAAAGGTACCATTTAGGGGCAATAGGTCTACTTGGCCATATCTTCAACTATCATCATGTCATTTATCACCCCTTTGAAGTAAATCACGTATTAATATAGAAATCACGTATAATATGTAAAATACACAAGAACGGGGGTTGAATTCTGTTAAATCGTTTAAGATATTAATCTTTAAAATCTTCTTGATTTTCTTTACAAATTCAGATGATTATAAAAACAATTCACTTAATCTGGTGAGTAATGCAACAGAAAAAATTAGTATCTATTCTTCTAACAACAAGAGAATTAAAGAGATAAGAGTTAGAGAATATTGCACCGCGATTTATCCTAGTTCACCCTTAACCTTGGGCTGCGTCCAATTCTCAGAGTTCGTCTGAGATTGCACTATACCCTTCAACGTTACAAGTATTATTTCTACACTTACAGAGCCTCTTCAGGTCTCTTTCACAAAGTATTCCTTATCTGCTTTCTTAGCCTCTTCAGGCTCTAGCCTTTCTTTCATTCAAAAAGTTATTATTTGAGCTTCATGTTACAGATGTATTCGCTCTCTTTCTTTCTTTCTTTTCTCTCTTTTCTTTCAGAATATTTTTTTTCATTGCGTGAGCACTTGAGCATAGAATTTCTCTAAGTATGCATTGTACAATCAAAATTCTTTATATTGTGTCTCTGTTTTTATTTACAACTATAACTAATATTTATAACCTAAATCTTCATCGGTTTTCTTGAGAATTCTGCTTGTCGAATTTCTAAAAACAGTTATTAGTTGAGTCCTGTAACCAACTCCAACTAACTGACGTTCTTTTACAATCTTCAATTACATCGCCTTGCATAGATTTATATGCTTCGTCTAGTGTTTTAAACTAAGCACTTCGTCTGATCTATCTTATTCAGCTTTTACTTAAGTATCGTCTTGATTTGATGATTTGTGCCACTTACATTTATCTTCACACTTAATAAATTCATCAAAACAGTTCACACACTTTTATGATTATTATTAATTGACTTTCATCAAAATTAATAGAAGAAGTGAAGTCTTCTTGACTTAACAATTGCCCCTTTTTGATGATAACAAATAATCATAATATTAGAAGATAAAAATAGTCAGACAAAAATATAGCAAGATATTCAATGATATTCAAAGATGAACAAAAATTTCTAATTCTTTCTATTGTTCTCCCCTTATTTGTTATTAATAAAAAAAATTAGTTCATTTTAGATGCTTCAAAATTTCAGAAAACTTGAATATCAGTGCGGATCATCTTGAGGTCTTCTTCTATAGAAACACGTAGAAGTGTTATTGCCTCATGAAGATCACCCACTGCATCACCTAGTTCATCAACCCTAGTATAAATTTCTTTAATGTTTTTATCTAAGGCTTCTTAAACTTCTGTCTGCTTGTGACTAGCTTTATTCCATTTGATGGAATTCTTTAAGAATGCCAAATTAACAGTAGCATCCTGTACTACTTCACTAAGTGGATGAGTGTGCTCAAAAACAGATTGTTTTCTAGGTGAATCATCTAATTCTATGATTTTAATCGAGGGTAATTTGAAAGGTTATTTTCCTTTAGGGATATCAAGATCATCAGGTCTAGGTAATTTGTAAATCGGTTGCCCTAGAAGGTGTAAAATAGTTTTAATTGAAGAAATGAAACCTAAGGGTTTGAAATGAATGAGTAAATGCACAAAGTTTTCTATGTTAAAATCGATACCTTCAATTGTAATACTTTTGTACCTTCCTTCTGATATTATACCAACTACCTTGAAACTTTCGTCTTTGGTAGATGTTGCAAAATTACTTCCTGATTCCCTTGATATATGATGTGATACATAGACACCTACAGGTTGAGTTGCATGACATATATCGTCTGCGTTCTTCACTGCCACTTGAATCTCTTCTTCTGTGAGATCATCTTCGTGTCCTTCAGGAAATTTCTTCTTCTTTCCTTTTGCTTTACTTATGACTGATGTTGGGCGTCTAGGTTGTACATTGGTACAATCTTGATTGTCGCTCTACTTGTTATTGGATAGATTGTATAAGGATCTTTAGTAATCTTCAATGGATATGGTTCCGTCTTTTCATCTCGCAGAATACTATATAGTCTTCGTTCTTCAGGACTTAGAAGATGTATCATCTGATCATTTACTGTTATAGATTCAACTTGAACCTTAACTTTCTGTTTAGAAAGTTCTCTAATGATCATTGAACTTCTATTACGATCAGGTGTTGATTCTTCTATGACCTTCATCTTCAAATCTTCTTTCTTCATTGGTTGAGGAGGGTTGTAAGGTACTAGTTGTTGTTTAACAGTCTGTGTCTTCTGTGGAACATCAGATGATGAAACCTCCTTCTGAATAAGCTTTGTTTTCTTTTGTTCTTCTACTGATTTGGAATAGAGTTGTTGTTAAGGCTTCTTCTTCTTAAATACTAACTTCCCTTTTATCTCTGTCTCTCTAGATGGTTGTGCTGATTGAGTTTGAGGGATAGAGACAATTGATTTGGTAGGCTACTGTTGTTGCTCTTGCTCCTTTTTACTCTCAGAATCTCCACAAAGAATCATAACTTTTTGGTTCTTCTATTCTTGTTGTCGTAAGGTTATTAATCTTGGTGACCTTCTTGACTTCTCGAGCCTTTCTGATTAGAGCATCTCAACCTTCTTCTTTAAAGACACTTGTTGAGTTAGTTGTTGAACCTTGCTTTCCTTCCTTTTTGGAAACGTCTTGGCTTGTATCTACTCATCAGACGATTGTTCAACCTTTTTCTCTACTAATATTCTTTCGAATGATCGAGGTTTTTCTTATATTTTTAACGGACCATTTTCTTTCTTGCTTTGTCTTACTAAAAGCTCCCCCTTAGACTATGCTTTCGGTGTAAAATTTACATCCGCTTCAGCTTCATCTTGATCCCCATTTTGTGAATATTAGAGGTATTGATTACACTCTTAACATTCATCTTTACTCTGTTTCCTCTATCAAGTAGGATTCTAGATTCTTTGAAGAATCTTATTAACATAATACCGTAAGGTAAAGAACTACTTTTCAAATGATAATCCTCCTTAGCCTTTATCATGTACTTCAGAATTAAGAACGTAAGATTAATAGGTTGGTGAGTGAGTAGATGAAACAGACAATATTCATCATTCATTGTCACCAAGTTCTTTGATCCTGCTCTTGGTAAGATAAAATGGAGAAGAAGTGAATGAAGAACCCTAGCCTTCGGAACGAGGGTTGAAGACTTCTTGACTCCTGGATTACTAGATCCATATAGTTGTCGATTGATGTTGGCTTTGTCTATATGACTTTGAGCAATCCAATCTGTATTTTTGAACAGTTCTGCTCCTTCATTTGGACACCCAATAGTCTTCACAATAGAATCTTATGTGATTATTGGTTTCCATCTACCATCGATACCAAGGTGTTGTCTAAAACCATTGCATTCTTCTAGAACTCATATACTTCATTTAAATACACCGTCTCTCGAGTGTTGAAGAAATTCTTCTAGCCAGCTGCTTTAATCTCAGGTTCGATATTCATCCGATCATTCTTCAAAGAAGTAAAATCGACGAGTCTTCTATAGACAAGAGATTTTGACATTTTTAATCTGTAAAAGATAAACGCTAAACACAAAGATGTATTTCGCTTAAAGAAGCAAGGTTAGTATATATAATGAAAGAAAGATATGAAATGAAATGAGAAGGATTTGAAGTTTAGAACAGAGGATTTGATCGTCTTTGTTGAGAGCACTTGAACAAGTCGGTTTCGAAGTTTTTCAAGAAAATTCTAGAGTGTAAGGTGTTGCAGATTTTGAGATGATTTCCTTTTTATATACACTTTTGAAAAGTTACCATTTGTAACATTTTTAACTAATCCTCCGGTAATCAGGAATTGAAACTACTGAGTGAAAATTACCGTTACTATATAATCTAAAAACTTACGGCTTTTCAGCTTCTTCAGAATGAATCGTTTGGATTATGGAGTTTTAGACGAATGGTCATTTAACATTACCATATTCAGATTTCGTTTGATTTCCTTGAATTTGTCTTCACTTAAGGGTTTGGTGAATATATCTGCCCATTGTTGATTCGTCTCAACAAATTATAGATTGATGATCCCTCTCTATACATAGTCTCTTATAAAATGATGTCTAACTTCAATAAGCTTTGCCCTTGAGTGTTGTATTGGATTCTTTGAGAGAT
>JANIPN010000217.1:33221885-33232120 GCA_027478595.1 Erythroxylum anguifugum | reverse complement strand
TACCTAACATCAAATATGAATTAAAGTAAGTATTTTAAGCATTTTTGTACCATTAATCGCTAAGTAAAAATAATTAAAAATATCAACAATTAAGCACATATCAAACACCTTAGGCTCTTAGTCATTATTTGAGCTCGAGGCTTTTTTCCACGCATTGAGCTTTAAGCTCTGATCGGTGGCTACTCTGGTCACAATTGCCATTATCTGATTGTGCATTCATGAATAGAATGCATGTACCACACTCAATCATATTATAAAGCACATAGGTCTTCACATTCACATTCAAGCAGCACATCAATTTCTCAATCCACATTACACAATCATCGGACCTTCTGTCCATAATCCACAATTAAATTACATTCATTCATTATTCAAAACATAATTATAAGCAAACAATAATTGAGAAAAACCATCTAGGTTACTCACCAACTGCTCCCGAAACTAGTGCTTGGAAGTTCCGGCAACGTCTGTAGGTTGACGTTGTAGTTGCTTCTCTATAACAAATACCATACACATATATCACAATTTGTACAATCATAGGTGTTTAATAATGCACATGAATGAAATAAAATATGTACAATGCATGTTCATGACAAATCTTGGGTATTTATCCATCAATTTCATCGGAAAATCACTCTCATATCAAAATTCATCTTTTTCCCAAGTCACACTTTCAGGTCTACTATTCACATTCAATCAGAAAGTGAAGCTGAAGTAATTTGGTCATACTCTCTTTTAGAAAAGTGTTCCTCTATGTCTTATGATTCCATTGACCCAAAATCACTCAATTGGGTTCAGTAAATAGAAAGATATACCTCAAACAATTTCGAACTGTTCTTATCCAAAAATAGTGTACTATACCCAACTTTTATCTAGAAATTGAACATCTTGAGACTGACTACACATTCAGCTTCTTTATATAATTTGTAGCCCTATTTCTCTAGTTTATGCCAAATTAAAAATAATCTCAATTGGAATCCTACAGATCCAAATATAATCAAAACACTGAAGTATGCTCAGTAATGATAATCCCATTTACACTGTTCCAACAAACTCCCACACTTTCATTTAATCAATCTTTTTCAATTCAAAACCAATTACTACAAATTTTCATGGGGAGAAAGAACAATGTGTTATGAATCTATAGCTTCAAGAATCAAATCATTTGTAGGTCTAAAGAAGAAGTTACGGTCAAAAGAATCAACCATGTTTATGACCTCACTCCTAATAAACCTATGTTGGCGCGATTTCCATAACTTTCACAAAAGATGTCGGATTGATCTCATTTTTGGAGGGTTGAAAGAGGACACCTAGATCTACAACTTTGCTGAAGATCACAAAGCAAGATTCAGCTTCTAAGAGGCTGAAAATTGCAATTTACTGAAGCTGTTCCGAGAATGTCCGTTTAACAGACATTGTCGGGCTTAGGGGCACTTTTTCACCCGAGAAGGTCCATTTAACGGACATCTATGTCCGTTTAGCGGATATATGTTACACAAAACTCTCTCTAAAGTCTCTCCCAAGGTTTCTACACTTATTCTAACATCATATACACCCATAATCTTCTCAAATTCACCTCTTCTAACACAAAACCATTTCATAACAACTCAAACACCAATTAGATTTCATTAAATCCTCAACTCTCAACTCATTTCATTCATCATACTCAGCTACATCTTATCATTCCAAAATTTCTATCCTTTTTCCATAACATAACTTATTCCTAAGTTTCAAGCACTTCATACCCAAAATTCATCATTTCAAGTTGATGACTACTTTATGTATACCTCAAGTTTAGCTTAAAATCATCCATACTCAACTCATATTCCCTATTTGTTCATAAACACCCAAAATGAAACACAAGCATATACATTCATCCACAATTTTTGCTACATCCAGTTCTCATTTTTATATCAAAATTTGAGACTCTTAAAATCAGAATTTAAACTCAACGTCTTCATAAGAAACGTATCCGTATGTCTCTAGTTTAATCTAAATCAAGAATCAACTCATTTGGATAACTATAGAACAAGTTATGGCTAAAACACATAAGCATATCAGTGGAAATTTTTCTGCTAACATTTTCCAGCTTTTCTAACTTTCAACATTTACATCTAACTCATCTTATACCTTCTTATACCTAGATTATCTCCTCTATTTCATTTCCTTATCATTCTCTACCCAATTCAACTCAATAAATCACTCACAAACAAATCATGATCTATAATTTATTATTAAACAAAAATAGAGCATATATAAATATATATCCATTCATAAGCAATTTTCTACACTCATCCAAACACCACTTTTATGATCATTCAACTTCCAACTCATCTCTATAACAATCATGGGTCATTAAGGACCATTCACAATTACAAAAACAAGAAATTTACATAGATTTTTCACCATCCACGTCACACACACATAACTCACATAATCAAGTCATCAAATCTCAATTTACTCATCTTTCTAGCTTAGTTTAACCATACCCATGACATTTAAAGCAAAACTTACTTGATTTAGCTTCAATTTCTTCACAATCTTCAAGAATACCAAAAATCCCTAACTCCCCATACAACCCACGATCATCATCTTCCAAAGGTGGTAGGGATAGGTTTATAGTGAGAACGAAAGAGAGAGCAAGGTAAAAAGGAAGCAAGTAAGAGATGAGAGAGCTAGGTTTAGTGTTGGTGGAGATTGGCAACAAAATGACATAAAGAAGGAGAGAGCTAAACCCACGAAGAGAAGGAAGAGAGCAAGACCTAAAACACTAAATGGTCTTCCAAATTAAAGCATCGTGAGATACAAGGAAATGGTCTTTAAAAATTTAAACAAATGGTGGGTTTGAAGACATGGCTTGGCAAGTGACACAATCTCCATGAAGTCAACTATGTTTCACTTATTAAACTAATCCATTCAAACCCAATTTCTATTCCAATTATCACCCAATTAATGAAACTTGTCAATAATTCCTAAAGTCATTTATCAAAATTTTCAATGCTATTTGACAGTAAATTCTACTACCATTTATCATTTGGTTTGCCACTTGGCATTTTTCATAGTTCAAAAATTACCCCCAAAATTTTAAAAATTTTTCCTAAAATTCTCCAAAAATTTTAATCAATAATTACACTTTCCAAATCAATTTTCAATACAAACAAACCAAAATTATCAATAACAATCACATTCATAAACAGTTATACCTGAAATGTCAATGAATGCATGTACAATTATTTTCATGTGCAAAAATTTCACTATTCATATGTATGTGTATGCTATATTGTGCATGAACATGAAAAAAATGATTTTCTAAGCTCTTAGTAATCACTCATATTTACTATTCTAACCTTCCCACAGGTAATGAGACTTTCAAATTTTAACTTTGTACTCGATGATGGATTTTCCACCTTTCCCAATTCCTTCTCGATCTCTTCTTCGATAGCAATCCCAGTTGAAGTTCTTTTGGGATACTCAATCTCTTTTCTGCTCCTCAGGGTTATGGCATTGACATTCTTAGGGTTCACCTATGGTTGGGATAGCAGCTTTCCTCCACTTTGTGATTCTAACCAGTTAAGCCTCACTGCCATCTGGCCCATTTGGTTTTCCAAATTATGTACACTTGCCTTTGTCTCCTGATGAATATTTTTCATGCCTAGTTGAAGTTGTTATTGTAGGCTCTGTTGAAATCCTTACGGCCTTGGTTGAAATCCTTATACTCCTTGCAACCGATTCGGGAAGTAATTTTGTTGTATGTTCCCTCCGTAAATTATGCTTTTGATTTCAATGCGATTATTGATGTGATTAATATTAATATTGCTTAAGAAGTTAATTTTAGGTCAACTTGACTCTAATTGTATGTTAATTTTACTCAATATGACATGATGATGTATAGTGTGAATGGACAAATTTAAATTGATGATGGATTGATGTTGTGAAATTTATAATTTTGATTATGGTTTGCTTGAAGATAAGCAAAAAAAGTAAGTGTGGGGATATTTGATAGATGCATAATTGATCATAATTTTACCTCATATTTGATGTGCTTTTGCTTAATATTTTATACTTTTGGTATATATTTGGTACCTAATTCATTTCGAGTGTGTTCACAGAGTACAAGTTCCTTCACAGACTTAAGGAAAAGAATTCAAATAAAAACATGACATAAAACAAAGAATCAACAATCTAGAAGGAGTGCACAGTCGTGCACTTTCACACAGTCGTGCATTTTCACAATACTCGGCAAATTTCGATAATGTACAATTTGATGCATGGTTGTGCAAGAGACCATGCATAACCTGAAAACCTAGATTTTAATATAAAATTGATGTTTTAGAGTCAAATCAAATTAGGAGACTTGGGGGAGGTGATTTCCAGATGTGGAGTCATTCTCTAAGTGTGACTTTGGTCCAAAGAAGTGGAAAACACGAAGATTTCATTAAAGGATCCATCGGAATATAAGATCAAGCCTCTACATTGCAAGAACATTCGATAGCAGACAATTAAGGAGATTTGGAATTATGATGTTATTGTTTTTTATTCATTTTTCATTCATTGTATGATTGATTTCGTGTTCGATAATGTGTAATTAAACGTCCAATTAGTATTTAGGTTAGATGAACCTTATGATAATACTTTGATATGATTTGATTCTTATATTAATGCAATTGGTTGTTTAATATATTGTGATCTAATTACACATTTTTTCTTATGTTCTAAAAACTGAGAATATTATATTATAATCTGATTTCATACTTAGAGACTGAGAGATTTTAGTGTTAATAAGTCTACCGTAATTAGAAGGAGTTTATTGCAACCCTAGAGATAGGATGACATAAATATTTCGGATTAGGGTCGAACCGAAAAGAGAGACTCATAAATAGTAATGCAATCCTATAAGATTTAACCTGAGTAATTTGGTTAGAGACCTTAGGATTAGTTGTTAGTAGACTTAAGGTCAGCTACTAACATACCATAGGAGTCTCCATGATCCAATAAATTAACAAAACAATTGTATGATAAAAGATCAATCTATTAAGGGTTTAAGGGGAATCGAACCTAGATAGTAATTTCTGATAACGATAGTTTTCTAAGTGAATTTCACTGTCTCTGTATTCATTATCATTTCCTATTTACTTAATTGTGTATATTTTTTATTTTCTTTTTATTAAAAATCTAAAATCAATTCGTTGGCTAGATAACAGGGGAAGGGTAATTATTAGTATTCATAGTCTTTGTAGGATCAACTCGTACTTGTCGGTACTAGCTACAGCTGCGCCGTGCACTTGCGATTTATTACAATATTGACTAACACGAAATTAAGTCAATCAATACTATTAGAAAAAAAGGGTATGGAGAATATGTCATGATAAGGAAAGCCACTACGTAAAATGGGTGCATATGTTTCAAGTTAAACAAAGAAGCATATGGTCTCTCTCACAGAAATGTAGTCATTCCTATACTTTTCAACAAATCTTAAACACCAACTTAGTCTTGCATTCTCATATCAAGCACTACGTCAGAGATGAAGGATGTACTAAATTTTGGATTGACAATTGGCATTCTCTTGGGCCTTTATGCTATACACAATATTTCATTACTCTTAGAAGGCTTACCCTGAAAACACTATAATGCAAGAACTTATTCAAAATAACAACTGGTATTGGCCATATCACACATAAAGGGGAATTAGCCCAATTGCAAACAATATGCCATATTATTTATTAGATCAAGGGCTACAGGATGAAATTAGATGGAAGTTACACAACTCATGCAAGTTTAATGCTTTGTCTTGTAAAAAGTTGCTTCGTGGTCCACTCATCAGGTTTCCCTTTTATAAATTGATTTAGGGTTTTGGAATCACTAAAGCTCATGCATTCATTCTTTAGTTAGCAGCTATTCAAAAACTGGGAACTAGAGATAGCATTAAATTTCGGATTCCTGATAAGAATTGTCCTTTATGTACCTAAGAAGTACAATCACTTGATCACATCTTTTTAAGTGTTGTCACACAAGTTAGTTAACGAGAAATTTTCTCAACATGATAGAAGCCTCACCTGGTTGGAATGTCTGTATTGGATTATAGGTTTGAAATAGTAGAATAAGGAAGATTGCAAGGTGTTGAGGGTTGATTTTGCTATGCTAGTTTATTATGTTTGGATGATGAGAAAGACCAAGTTATTTGGGAAGTCTGAACATATCAATAAATTGACCTGGATGGGATTTTACCTTAAGTTTGGATTGAAGATTGCCATACTCATCTCTACTTGATTAATAGCTTCTCTTAGAACTAGCAATGCTTCACATGTGTTGTCTTAATATGTAGTTTGCTGCTCTTTTATACTCCAGTTGTTGGGGATGAATTTCATTTAATGTCCACCTTTTTTGAATGAATAAATTACTTATTTTGAAAAAAAAATGAGTAGTCAAGTTGTTCGAAGGCTTGAACAGAGAAAAGATAGTCACAAGGTCGAGAGGTAGTGTAATTTAGATAGCATCAAAATTCAAAAACATAATATACCTACATGATTGATAATCTTGATATAGTATCAAATTTCAAAAACACGATATACTTACGTGATTGGTATTCGTTAAATTTCTCTTACTATTGGTTATTGTTTATTTTATTATATCAATAGAGACTAATTTAATTTTTAAAATAAAGTCACAAGGATAGGAATACTAATCAAACTTTTTAAGTAGAATTTGAAAAATGACTCGCGTATTTCTTTTAACAAAGAAATCCGAGTTGCTTTAATTTGATATGTCAATGAGTTGACTGGTTAAACTAACATCTAAAAGAACAAGAAAATGACAACAAACGACAGGTGCTCAAAATCAATGGTGGTGGGAGCATAGGCGTGTAAATTCACTAAAAAACATTCACTGACTGCCACCACTAAACGACACCGCCTCCCTATCTTCGCTTAACTGACGTAGTTACGACTCGCACTCCCCTGCATTTGTAATTCATTTTCCGTTTTGAAACCTCACCACCAAAACCCTTCCGTTTTATTCTTCCTTGTATGGACCTTGTTCTTTCTCTCTTCCCAAACACGAAAAAGGAAAAAACAACAAAATTCCCATATTCTAAAACTACGACTGCAGTATCTCAGTTTCTCATATAGGAGGAGATATTAATAAGAGGACAAATAAAATCAGGATCAAGTTTTTTTCTTGATCTATTCGCCTTTTTTGCTAGTAAAGTTTTTCGCTTTTTGTTGTTTAGACTTGAATGCTCTTTAGATCTGCTTTAGTTGGGTAGGCCTCAGAGATCGGAGACGAAGAAGGGCATAGGGAGAGAGAAAGAGAGAGGATGGCAAATAGAGTGGACCATGAGTACGATTACCTTTTCAAGATCGTGTTGATCGGTGACTCAGGCGTAGGCAAATCCAACATTCTTTCGAGGTTTACGAGGAACGAGTTCTGCTTGGAGTCCAAGTCCACTATCGGTGTCGAATTCGCCACCAGAACTCTTCAGGTCTCTGCTTTGCTATACCCATTTGCTTCTTTCTTCTGTGATTTTCTGATTCCACCAAATGAAGGGAGAGAAAATTGGATCTTTTTTCTTATGTTGCGTTCATCGTTCTTTGGGATGTCATTTTATTGACGGCTTCTATTAGTTGGTTGAGCTGTCTGTGAAGTAACCGTAGTTGGATGCACCTGTTCTCTGATTCTAAGAGTAATTTGACAATTATAGCGTGCAACTCCTATGTGTCCGAACATAGGACTAGAATTGGGTATCAGGAATCGTATTTTCCAGAGCTCATTATTGGGTTTGTCATTTGCTATTGATGGATACTGTTTCATATATGTGGACTACGGATCTTTTTAAGTGCGTAGTTGTATAGATTTTTTTAGTTGAAAGTTAAAGCTGGGTTTGATAACAAAGTTTGGAACTTCATCGACGAATCACGGTTAAAGGACATGAGTTGTCCATTTACAAATATGAGAATGTGTGTGTTGGTTTTTTTGTGGGGTTCATTTCTTGATCTTGTTCTGTTACTGATTTGGTATATAGGTTGAAGGAAAGACGGTCAAGGCTCAGATTTGGGATACAGCAGGTCAGGAACGATACCGAGCAATCACAAGTGCTTATTATAGAGGGGCTGTTGGTGCTCTTCTTGTTTATGACATAACAAAGAGGCAAACATTTGACAATGTCCAAAGGTGGCTGCGTGAGTTAAGGGACCATGCGGATTCCAACATTGTGATTATGATGTCTGGAAACAAATCTGACTTGAATCATCTCAGAGCTGTTCAAGAGGAGGACGGTCATAACTTGGCGGAGAGGGAAGGTTTATCTTTTCTCGAGACATCAGCACTGGAATCTACCAATATTGAGAAGGCATTCCAAACCATATTGACAGAAATATACCACATTATTAGCAAGAAAGCATTGGCTGCACAGGAAGCTGCTGCTAATTCCACACTTCCAGGACAAGGAACCACTATCAATGTTGCCGATACATCTGGTAACACAAAGAGAGGCTGTTGTTCTACTTAACTACTTAAGGCAAAGGCAACGCATAGGGTGGAGAGAGTTTCTAGCGAGCAGTTTTTGTTTTTGTTATATTCAGTATCTTTACCTCTTTCTCACATCTTGGTTGAGGGAGGTGGACATGTAGAGTACTTCTTACTCTTTTTAACTTGATTGTGTTTGTGCATTTAAAAAACAAGGACAGTATTGTTAGAAGCAAAGTGCTCTTGCTAATGCTTCCCATTAGCCTTTAAAGATGGGCTTAGCTCAGATTTGGGCCATAGAGCGGGAACGTCCTATCTCCACCGGAAAGAAAAATTGTGTCAATGAACCATAAATGTTCAGTACATGTTCTCCTGTTTGTTTCTTTGTTAATAAAAGCTTATAGATGGTGTAGTTCAAGTTTACTTCTTTTCTACTAGGACTTCAATGTTGGTCTGTTTATTTTATTTTCACGTCAGGATCCCTTCTAAACTTCGCATTTCCACCCTCCTGACCATTTGTGAAATTGTTTTTGTTGGTTCTTCTGCGTAAATCATTATGGAAATGTTGAAACTCAACACAGCACAAATTGTCCCTGTAAAAGAAAAACCAAGTCTTTTCTAGTTTCGTTGGCTTAAAGAGAGCCTGTCAAAAGTGACTGCCCTCCATGTTTATACCATATCCTCTCTTTTGTTTGCCTGAAGTATTCAGATATCTTCCTACCCTCCAATACACCGTTGGCACGCTGAACAGTTGGCCAACATATTTACATTTTAGGCCACCACTTCGGTGGTAGTTTTGGTCGTGTAAGATCAGGGCACCTTGAGAACAATGTCATTGATGGTTTCTTCAGACGCATGAGAAGATTTCAATGAAGTGTAACCTATCTACCCAAAGCAAATTCAACAACTAGAAGATGAGAATTTCAAGTATTTTGATATACTTGGCTGATTAAATGATAGGATTTAATTTGTGATATTGTCAATTTTAGTGTTTAGATATTTAGAGCAGAAAAGGATTGAGAAACTAGATTCAACAAAGTCGGTGTATGACGGTTATTCTGAGCTAACAGGAATCATAACATGTGTCACGTTCGTTCTCTTTCAATAGATCAAAGAACTTCGTCCTCTTTTTGCATCGCTCGTTGTTTCTCCTCTCATCTCTCTCAATACGTGGTCGCATGATTCATTCCCTCACCTCCTGCACCGTCGTATGGAGTACTACTATCCCCTTTACTTGCCACCTAAAGATTGTCGTTCTCCATTTCCTCATCTCCATCCAAATTTGTGCTGGCAGGTTGCAGCTTGTAAGCGACCTGGAGTTCCTATTGACATATTTATTACGTTGGCACACATTGAATTAATGCACGTACATATTTGATGGCAACTTTAGTTAGAGATCTCACTGCCAATATGCACCATAATTATGTTCTCAGTTATCTTTGTGACTTATTCGGCGTCAATCATAGTGGTATGTCATGAAATTTTACTCTTAAAATAGTTTGATTTAATTTCTATTTTTATTATATTTTTAATTTTTATCTTTTAGTTTTAGATTATAATGTTCTTTTAAATAAAAACAAAAACTTATTTAATTGTCAATATCTGAAAATTAAATATTATATAAAATTTAAAGATACATTATTTTATAATATCTTACATAATATTTATTAAAAATTATGAGTGAGAAATTATTATGTTTTATCAAAACAAATATTGTAATAATTTAAATTTTATTTATCAATCAATTTTAGTTTTTAATATATTTTATAAAATCT
>JANIPN010000217.1:33164626-33179164 GCA_027478595.1 Erythroxylum anguifugum | reverse complement strand
CTTAACAATCAAGCCCTAATTAACAAAAGAAACAATGCTGGAAAATTCTAAGGCATGGGAAAACTTGCATTTAAACTCACCTAATCATCCCTATACCTTTCCTAAACTATACCAACCATAACCTCTTTCAAACCTAGTCAAACTTGTCACAAAACCCACCTTATGCACACTCACAACAATCTGATTTTTCTCTCTTTTCATTTCTTTTCTTATTCGTTCTTGAAAAACTCTTCAAACCATCCTTGTTAAGCAAAAAGGCAAAACTCTAAGAAAAATCATAAATTAACAACAGAGACATATGCTGGAATTTTTTTCTAATCAAAGGAAAACATAAATTCAATCCTACCTAATCTTACCCAAACCTTAACTAACCCATTATCATTAAAACCATCCATAAAATCAACAAATTTTCGAATTTCTCTTACCTTAGAAGTTGACCCACGACTTTTCTTCTTGATTCCAATGTATGGTTAAGCTCTTCCTCTTCCTTTTTCTCCTAAGAAAAGCCCCTCAATCACCTTCCTAAACCATAAAACCCAAGCTTTTTCTTCTCTTCTTCTTCTTCTTCTTCAACCGAAACTCTCCCTCTCTCTTTTCTTTCTCTAGATTTCGTAGACTTCTCTTCTAAAGGTTTAAATCATTTACCTCTTAAATAAAGCTTCACTAACCTTGTTTCTTTATTTCCTCCATCCACGAAAATTGTTTCTCTCTTTCTTCTTTTGGACGAAAACTTCTCCTCTCTTTTCTTTGAAATTGCCGTGAGCTTTCTTATTTCCTTCTAGAAGTATCATGAGCCTTCTTCTCTCCAGACTTATTCTAACTTAAACCTAAGTTAAAAACGACAAAATATTGCTTGGCTTCTCCTTGCAAGAGTCGTTCCCTTCTATTCCCAAGCCTTAGTGATTTTAACACTTTAAACCTAAGCCAAAAACTCATCCCTCACTTAGCCACACGACACTTCCTTTATGCTTTTTTCATTTTATTTCCTTTTATTTTCTTTTTTCTCATTTAAGCTTAACCTAATGGACTTAGAGCCCAATAGCTTCCTTTTCTCTTTATATTCTCATTTATTTGCACATTACATTACATTACATGGACCCAAGCCCAATTTTACCTCATTCCATCTTTCATTTACTCATCACTTAAAATATATGCCAAAGGGCTAAAAGCCCACCTACTATACCTTAAGCCTTAAAACAATATCATCTTCCTAATGGGCTCTTTCAAATGTAAAGTCTAACACCTTATTAAAATACACTCTACTTTCACTAAATTCTTTCAATTTAATTTCTATAATCCTTACAAGCTCTAATTAAATAAGCCCCCATTTAATCTCAATCACCTAAACTCATAGGATCATCAATTCATATAATTCTTTTTTAATACTAACAATGCATCACAAGGTAATAATTTCTCACCAAATCGAAATTCACTAAATCCCTTCATTAAAATAATCATAACTTAAGCAATAAAATCCCTAATTATTCCTACCAAATTAAAAACGATCAACTTAAAACCTCAAAGTAAATTAGACAACTGATTCACTAGAGAAAAGGAATCGGGGCCCAACAGTGTAACTTACTTACAAGGCCATGTAAGTCTTTACACAGACAAGGTAGGTCATAGGGATGGTTGAAATAGCTTCTTCAAGTTCATATACGTTTCCAATAAGTTACACGATCGTGTAAGCCATGGTGACTCTTATTCTTCCATTCTTTGTCTCATCTTCACCCTAATTCATCTGCTTTTTACTCCATGAAGAAAATAAGATCAAACATTAATTGAACGACACCAAGGAAGTGAATTTAGCACATTTAGTTCTTATTCCTCCAACTTGTACTTGAACCAAAATAAATCTAATGGGTGTAACATAAAATTAATCACTAAGGATTAAAGAATAAATATATAATTGATCAAGCACTTATCAAGTTCCCCCACACTTAGATTTTATCATCCTCGGGAAAATCTAAACATCATAATTAAAGTTAAAGCACTTCCTCTTTAACCATATTTATTAAGAATAGGTAGTTATAAGAAAAGAGGAATAACTTTCAAAACCTATAAAAAGAATTAAACATTCAATGTAATTAAACATTCAATGTTTTTACTCATAAATAATTATTTAAAAACTAAGCAATCTAATAGTAGAGTTTGACTAACTGTGTTTAAAAATAAGATCAATCTATAGGTACACTCAAACACCTTTCATAAGTAAAAATCAATGATGTACAAATCAGACCGAATCGGGAGATTTGACCAGGTTAAACATGAACCAAACTAGTTTTCGATTCGATTTTTGCTTTTGACCGTTGTTAATAAAAGCTAGTTGGTTAAATAATAAATCGACCAATTTTCGAACCGTGAACTGTCTTACTAAAAAGAAGAAGGAGAGAATGCTCAGACTAGCCATATTGTCTGGAGTTTGAAATTTTGAATGTAGAGGATTTGATGGAAACAAAAATGAAAAACCCTGTTTTAGATAAAGTAAAGACAAACAGAATCAAAGCTAGATGAACAAAAGGAAGAATTTGAAGTTGAACAAACCTTATTAAGGGAAAGAAGAACCATTTACTTTGATGTATGATGAAAGAGAAAAAGAAGAAAAAGGGAGAGAAAGAGAACCACCCATTAACACATCACCAAAGGCATCAAGTTCTTCTTCTACTTTTCTCTATATATGTATATATTATCTCCAACTCAAACCCACAAAATCAAAATAAACCAACTTTTAATCATACAATGAGGCATCTGGGTTAGGAGTAATCATACAATAAAGCAAAGCACAAACCCATTAGCAACTAAAGACAGTGGTGAAGGTGATAGATATGCTTCATTTTATACAACTCAAAAGGAAGTGAGAACAACATAATATTAGCATACTCAAGACAAAGGGTGAGATCTTAATCTAGACCATGTATACGATAATGACAGATATTGAGAGATTGAGAAGGAAGAGTTGAGAGATGAAGCAAAAGGGCAAAAATAGTTATAAAAAAAATCAAGGAGTAGAGAGAAGAAGATAACAGTTGTCTGCAATTGTTCTTGGAAGTTGTTCTTGAAAGTTGATATACAGTAATAAAATATTAAAGTTGTTCTTGAAATTTGGGCATACGGTATCAAAATATCTTTATACTTCTTATATTATTTGCTAAGATTTGCTAATGGCAGTAGGAATTTGACCACTGATTCTTTTTCAAAGAGACGTGAAACTAATAGTTGAAAAAATGAATGATTAATATATATGTATATATATATATATAACTAAAAGACATCACCAAAGGCATCAAGTTCTTCTTCTACTTTTCTTTATATATGTACATATTATCTCCAAATCAAACCCCCAATATCAAAATAAACCGACTTTCAATCATATAATTAGGCATCTGGGATGGGAGTAATCATACAATGAAGCAAAGCACGGACCCATTGGCAACTAAAGATAGCCAGTGAAGGTGATAGATATGCGTCATTATGTATAACTCATAAGGAAGTGAGAACAACATAATATTAGCATACTCAAGACAAAGGGTGAGATCTTAATCTAGACCATGTATATGATAATGACAGAGATTGAGACATTAAGAAGGAAGAGTTAAAAGATGAAGCAAAAGGGCAAAAATTGTTATAAAACAAATCAAGGAGCAGAGAGAAGAAGATAACTGTTGTCTACAATTGTTCTTGGAAGTTGTTCTAGAAAGTTGATATACAGTAACAAAACATTGAAGTTGTTCTTGAAATTTGGGCATACAGTATCAAAATAACTTTATACTTCTTATAGTATTCGCTAAGATTTGCTAATGGTAGTAGGAATTTGACCACTGATTTTTTTTTCAAAGAGACGTGAAAGTAATAGTTGAAAAAATGAATGGTTAATATATATGTGTGTGTGTGTCTATATATATATATAACTAAAAGATGCCACCATATAAAATTTAATACATGAGTTATAGACAAGTTTTAAATTTTATATACCAAAATAAGACCTTTAGGAGTATTAAATTATGAATATTAAATTATAATGAAATTATTTACTTCTTTAAAAAAACTAATCTTTACAAGTTATGTTCAGGATATATCTATTAAAAAAGGCAAATATTAAAATCAATTCATTAATTAATAAGTGGATTCATTTTTAATGATAAAAGTTATTATTATTTAAAATAAATTAAACCAAACTGAAAATTTGATTAATTCAAAATTTATACTTCTTATTTATTATATGCTGATTTTATAACAGTTTAATACCGATTGAACCTTTAAACCTTAAACCTTTCATTTGATTGATTTGATATCCGATCCAATTTTTAAAACATTGGTAAAAATATTGCATATCTTTTCAGTTTTCCACTACTAAAAAATCACATGCATAATATGAATCAAAGGACTTTTGAAGATTGTAATTAGCTCAAAGATTAAGATGAGCAATATTTAGGTTATATGGTTCAAAAGCTATTAAAACTGGTAAATTAGGAAAGACACTCAATTGGGTATCAAGTGCAAAATTAGCATCCAATCAAGTCTAGGTACCATCAACTTTCATGAATGTAAAATCTTTGTTCAACAAATTAGATTAAAGCCTTCAAACTAAACAATATGAGGCACAAGGAACTAGAAGAAATCACCTATAATAATAATGATGAACAATTAATTATAACCATAGGCAGTGATTCTTAACAAAAACTTCTCCCTTATTCACTTCACAATCAAGTCACCCATTCTATACAAATTTAGGAGGATAGATTACAAAACCAATTATTTTCATCCTAGAGAACTTCTTTTCTTTTATCTTTTTTAAATAAAGACAAAAACAAAGACAAAAATTGAAAGGAACTACATCAATGATGGAACTCATTGATAAGAAATAAAAATCACATTCCATCAACTATAACCAACTCACATATATTAACACACCTACACTTTTTCTCTTGTATACCTACAAACATCAACAATCACAAATACTCCACTAGCTTTAAGAATTAAGTCAGATATTTTGTTAAGTTCAAGGCCTGTAATATGGTTAACATAAAAAGAAAAGGCTAGTAAAGCTCAAAAGGCTTAACAGTAGAATAAATATGTCATTGGATAGGCAATTTGGCTAATATAACTAATAAAACAAAGAATGCCTATATAATTTTCATGTTAATGTATGTAACAAAAATATGATCTCAAATAGAAAATTAAGGTAAAGTTAGGATGTACATGTCATGAAAGCTACAATAAGCAAAAGACAGTGAGATTGATATAGATGTGTTAGCCTAGGCTCAAAATCTCACTAGCTTATGTCTACTTACTAGTTACTACTCTTTTAAAGGAAATGTAAATTGACCAATCATAAGAGTAAAAACACATGCCTAAGTTGCCACTAAATTTTTTGGAAATTATACTCTCTAATTATAACTACATAATCCTAAAAGTAATAGAAAAGAAGAAATTTTTTAAATAAAACACATGTAAAAAGAACTTAAAAACACACAGAAGAAAAAAGTCCTCCACCCCCACACTTAAAGCTTACATTGTTCTCGATGTAACATTAAATGTAAGAGATGGAGCATTCAACAAAAACAACAGTTACAAAAATGTAAAATAAAAAGAACAAACTCCCCTTGAGTTGCCTCCCAAGTAGTACCTTTATTTACTGTCGCTGGCTCGACTTTATATAAGAACTGGAGAGGAAGATATAGTTTAGCTTGGAGATGAATTTTGGGAAGGATAGTGGTAGGAAGGGGTAGGAAGTGTTATATGTCGCCTGACATGTTTTCGAAAAAGGTAAAAATAGAAAGAAAAAAAAGAAGTTATGAACGGTGGGGAAACAAAAAGAGAGTTGGGACTAAGAGATAGAAAGATTAAAAGGAAAGATGCAGAAGGATGAAGTCCAAAACATTAGTAGAGGAAAGCGAACAGGAATGAAGATTGAAGCTAAGGGAAGATTGACATGTAAGCCATGCAATTCAGAGTTGGTGGGTAAAAGAGAAGCGAGAGCTTCTCTCTCTAAAAGCTAATTATGAAACATCTTTAATATTGCCAACATTTAGACCTTACTACTAAGGGAGTGAGACAAGTTAAACTCTTATGTCTTGTTTAATAACTATTAATCTATAAGTAACAATGAGAATATGGTCTTTATTCCCTAACTTTTAATTGTTTGGATACTGATAAAATAAGTAACAAAAAATGGAATGAATTCTAAATAATCATGGACATTTATTCAAGGTGTGGATATAAGTTAGAATCAAATATTAAGAATAAAAGATAAGTAGCAAGTGAGTTATTATCAGAATATTATCAAGATATTGTCAAATATATTTTCAACAAGTACTTTGATTATCAACATAATATTAAGCGTTCTTCAACTTATAGAGAATGCTACTGACTCATCAAGATATTACTATGTTTGTTCCTAAAAAAGCTAAACTCCTCTACTTTGAATGACTATAGGCCTACTCCCCGTTGTAATATGGTTTACAAGTTGATCTCCAAATTATTGCAAACAGGCTGAAGGTTACTCTCTTATTAACCCAAGTTAGTGTGCTAACATAAGTAGAAGATGCATCAAAGTTAATATTCTTATAACTTAGGAGTTATTAAGGGGTTATAACTCAAACAAAACTACTAGGAGCTATACCTTAAAAATTGATTTTACCAAAGCTTTTGAATTGATGCATTGGGACTTCCTTAAGGAGGCTCTTTTTTCCTTTAGCTATTCGGACAAGTTTATGAAATAGATTTTAACATGCATAACTTCTGCTTCTTACTCTATCATCGTAAATGGGGAACTTATTGTGAAATTCAAAGGGACTTAGATAAGGTGATCTCTTGTCACCATATATATTCACCATTTGCATGGAGATTCTCTCAAGGATTATAGCTTTGCATATCAAAAGTAAACCAAATTTCAAGTATCATTATATATGTGGTAAGCTCAAAATTTCTTAGATCTTTTTGGCGAAAGACCTATTAATGCTATGTGGTGTTGATTAGTCATCTATCCCGCCTCTTATAGACTCCCTAGAGGAATTTAAAGCTATTTTTGACATTACTTTCAATTCTAATAGGATTTCTCTCATTGTTTCTTTTAGTTATATTATTAACAACATTAGTCTTATTGCCTCTCTAGGTTTAAACATTGTCAATCCCTCTTTCACATACCTAGGAATTCATATATCTGCTAAGTGATTGAGTGTAGAGTATTGTTCCCCCTTAATCAACTCTATTAAAAAAAATAATGTAAGCTTGGTATAATAGATATCTTTCTTATGGAGGTAGACTCCGATTAGCTACTGTCATTCTTTACAACTTAGACAACTAATGGTGGTAACTAATGGTGCTATCACATTGCTATTTCCAAGCGAGTTATGAAGACCACTGATAAGTCGGTTAAGGATTCCATATGAAATTTCCCCAATTCCTCTAATAAAGTATGAAGTGGAACCAATTTTACCAACCTAAATATTTAGGAGGTTTGGGACTCACTTATGTCAGGAGAACGAGTAAAGTCCTTTTAGCTAAGAGGATTTGGAAACTATATAATGAAAAGGAGAACCTTTAGGTAAATTGGATATATATCTACTACTTGAAAATAGCAAGCATTTGGACCATTCTTCCTAGATTTGCCTACTTTTAGACTTTCCAACAAATCTTGGGCACAAGGGAGTTGGACTCTGTATAATCCCTATAAAATGCCATTAGATCCATGGTCTCCTCTCTCTTTTTGATTAGGATAGTCTAGCTTCTGCTTTGTTTTTCTGTAAACTTGGATGTTCTAATTACTCGTTTCATTTATTAATACAAATACTTACTCTTCAAAAAAGGATATTGTAAGGAAATTGGTTCTTATCTAAACACTATTATCAAAATCACACGTTACAGTCTTTTATATTTAATTTCTTTAATAATTATCTAATTTTATTTCATTTATACTACGTTAAGTGGTACAAGTATTTTTTTTGTAGTTTCTTAATTTTATTCTTATCATAAAGATTATTTAAAATTAATAATTTTATAAATCATTGAAAAATAATTTTGATTAATTACTTATAAAATACAAAATATTTTAATCATTTATTTACAAAATATTTCATATAATATCTAAATATGAGTAAAAAAATTTAATTCATTATTGCTGATATTTGATACTAGTATATCTATTAAGTTGATTATGGAATATGTGCAAGTTGTGGGAGGCATGTTATCATTGTTGATGCGTGAAAACTGAAAAGATCACTCCACAAGACAAGACTGATACAGTATTTAATAATCTGCTTAACTTGCTCCAAGGAATTCGAATTCAAATCTTGATAGATACACATTCAAGGAATTGAATGCGTTACGCGCAAGTATAACCAAGTCAACTTCTCCTTGTATTTTATTATTCTAAATTACCTTGACAACCAATTCAATCCTATGATTGGAAGGAAGTTAATTATGTATTTGTTTAATCTCAACAATAAATAAAATTTCATTAAAAACTTTTATTATATTATAAATGTTTTTGGTCTCAGACCAGGGTATCTACCAATGGATCCAGTGATTAATCCCCTCGTTAATTTGTAGACACTTCACAAAGTGAGACGGCTAACTCAAAGATTTAAAACTGCTTCATACCTAAAGTTAAGAATCAAACCTCCAACTTTTAATTAAGGATGAATGAGTCCTGTGCGGCTAAAATGAATAACCATTTACGATATTAAGCTCAAATAAAGAAGCCCATAGAAAAGCAAAGACCGTCTGATCTGGTATATATATGTGGTGTGGTCCACCAACTTCTTCACCTCACCCCATCACCTTTGTTTTCTGGCTCCCTGTGCAGCAAAGAGAGGGAGAGAGAGAGAGAGGTTGTACATACTACTACTTCACTTCTCTTATTTTTCATGGCTTCCATTTTGCTGTCTTGCTGGCTGGTACACTTTTCTCTCCCTACGCCATGTGTTTTTCTTCTTGTCGTTTCACTTTCGTTTGAACTGTTCCATGTGGTCTTCTTTAGCTCTCTTTGGATCCCTCATCTTGTTTACGGAATTTTCCCCTGACCCAGTTTTTAAGCTTTGCAAACCTAGCTTCTTTTACTTAAGCTCAGGCACCTGCATTTTTCTTTTTTCAGATCTTTGTTTGTTTCCCTATGGAATAAGCAGCAATTATGCTGCTGATCTTTTTTTTTCCTGTTTTATTTAGTTGATTGGAGAGTGCTGGTAGTGCCCAGCATTCTGAGATCTCCATTTTTCCTAAAGCTGACAATTTTCTTTTGTCTTTTCGGGTTTTTGTAAATCCTCAATTGGTTTCATTTTGATGGTAATTTCAGTGCCTTCTTTCCTTTGATTTAGTATTGTATTTTAGTACTGCGATATATGTGTCGAAGTCTTCTGTTTTCTTGTTAATGCAGTATTTGGTCACGCATTTTAGCGACTTTCAATTGGCATGCCTTGGAAGTTTCTTTCTTCATGAGGGTGTGTTCTTCCTATCTGGTCTTCCTTTCATATTTCTTGAGCGAGCGGGGTGGCTGAGCAAATACAAGATTCAGGTTTTCCTTTGTCTCCATAGTAATGATGCAGTACCCCTTAATTTTTATGGTCTGTTGAGTTTTTGAATTAGTGATGGTCTATGACTACTAGACAGAACATTTATTTTTGTCACCATCCTATAATTGTGAAAGGTGTTGGTTTCAATTTTAGAAACGGAAAAATATTTGCCATATATTCAACCTATAAGATTTAGCTGATAGCTTGGTAACTTGAGATGAAATAAAATTAGGCAGCTTGTCTCAGCTAGTGCTGAAAAATGGTTGACTGGTTTTAGCCTTTTTTCTTCGTCAATCCATGTTCTACCTGCAGTACATTTGCACATTTTCCCCTGGTATAGGATTTGTGGAATAAACTGATGTTGCAATCGTCTTATTGCCCTTGAAATATCCAACATATAGTTGGATAGGTTACCTTTTTCAAATATCTAAAGTTTTGGAGGACATTTATTTGTCCTATTAACATTGTCGCTGATTGATCATTATGTGCAGAGTAAGAATAACAGCCCTGCGGCTCAAGAGAAATGTATTACTCGTCTGATTTTATATCATTTTGGAGTCAATCTACCAGTCATGCTACTCTCCTATCCTATCTTCAGACACATGGGCATGCGAAGTAGTCTTCCATTGCCATCCTGGTATTTTCAGGTTCTTCATATGCTGAATCTTTTTCCAGAGTGATGCAATAGTTCATACGGATACTTATACTTGACTGTATTTCTTTTTCTGAACCTAGAATCTATATCTTTAGGTTATATTTTCTCAGTACCTAGTACAATTATCCATGAAGGTGCGTAACTAAATATAATGATTTTGGTTCTGCAGGAAGGTAGTTGTAACTCAGATCATATTCTACTTTATCCTGGAAGATTTTGTTTTCTACTGGGGTCACCGGATATTGCATACAAAATGGCTGTACAAGCACGTGCACAGTGTTCATCACGAGTAAGTGAGACTAACTGCTGCATCCAGCTTATGATTTTGAGCAATATCTTCTTGTTAAACAGGATAAATGCATTTGCTAACTTATTTCTTATATGAACAGATATGCTACCCCATTTGGATTGACATCTGAATATGCTCACCCTGCTGAGATATTATTCCTTGGCTTTGCAACCATTATTGGTCCCGCAATCACGGGACCTCATTTGATGACTTTGTGGCTCTGGATGGTGCTTAGAGTCCTGGAGACAGTTGATGCTCATTGCGGTTACCACTTCCCATGGAGCCTCTCCAATTTTTTACCTTTGTATGGAGGGTAAGCGCCCTTTGTTACTGAGGCAATATGATAAGAGTCTAAGAATTAGTTTCCATAGTAGTATTCACTATTCACATGTAATATTCATATGTGCTGTTCATGTGCATATTGTAACGGTTGTTTTGGATGTATATTTTCTTTAATAGTGTACTTTTCTTTGTCTTTTTAACAATGGAGCTTTCCTTGCTAGGAATTAGAATAGGATTGTTTTACGCTTCTCACTATTGGGTTAGAATTCAATGATTGTAAGTAAAAAAAAATGTTAATTCCTTTTCTTAATAGGAAAGTGAGCAAGTTGACTGATCTATTCACTGTATGTTCTGTTCAAAAGGGAATAAAAGTGAGTTTTTTTCTGTTGTTTTTGCAGAAATTTTGTTTCTCATCTTTGAGAAACGTGATGATGTCTTTCTAATAGTGATTCTTAGGATTCTTTTTATCTAAGAAGGATTCTTAGAATTAAGAGATTCCCAACACCTTAGAAGTGATTTCTAGGAAGCAATTAGTATGATACTAATAGTTTTGGTTGTTTCAAATCTTAGGAGTGATTCCTAGTTCATGTTACAAAACATTAGGAGTGATTTCTTGGCCAATCCTTTTGTTTACATCTTAAATTCCGAATTCTAGAAAAACTAGAAAGTTCTGGTAGTCATGGAGTTATAGTTCATAGTGCTTTTACCAAATAGTTGGCTTATTCTTTCTCCATTCTACATCACAATGGCTTAAATTTTTATTTCTGTTCTTCCTGCTGACAGTTGTTTCTCAATCTGCAGTTCTGATTTTCACGACTATCATCATCGCTTGCTGTATACAAAATCAGGAAATTACTCGTCTACCTTCGTCTACATGGACTGGTGAGTTTTTGGCTTATACTGCTTGTAACATATCATTTGTGAAACTAGAAGACCATGTTTAATTCATTCAACATCTCTGCATAAGAGTTTAAATCAGACTACCACAGTATTCTCTAGATCCAATTTGACTAATGTCACTTTCTTTGAACTGGCTGAAATTTGAGTATTCGTAGGGATTTCATGCTTTCTAGATGTGTGTTTGCCCTGGCCTTGTTTCAGATATTGGAAGATTACTTGGTTATTAAGTAGGTAGCATTTTATGGCTAAGTTATTTATTACATACGTTATATTTAGTTGATATTGTTGAACCAATCAGTGTTAACCACCTGTCCACTGAATTAGTACACCCAAAGATCTAGTTGATGCAATTAGCTTAAGTTGTGAATAAATTTGTGTTGTTAAAAGATTTTGGAGATGGGTTTCAGAAGCTTGAATCCTTGGAAAGAATTAGGTGTAGACAAGCAGAGTTTACAGCAAATAATGACTACTTATAATAATACATTCGGGTCTGTAATGATCAAGGGAATGCTAGGATTACTGTAAAAAAGTTCCCATTTTTGTTTGGATGCCAATATATAGTTCTAAATAAAACTCAATTATTCGCAAGAAAATTAAGAATATGCCTTCTTGTTCAAGTGTATGATGTTGCAAAAACTATGGTACTCCATCTCCTCTATGTGCACTTTGAGTATCTATAAGCTTTTATGAGATTTTGCTTTTTTTTTTCTATAATTATTTGATAAGGATACTAATATAGTTGATTGTGTGCAACTTTGGAATTCGAAGTTGGTGATAGGAGGGTATTATGGAATGTCTTGCATAGGTATTACAAGTTTGTTGTCTAGGCTAGGTAGCATGCAAGTCGAGTACTATACTGACCACATTACAACGCTTTGCTAATTCAGGCTATTTGGTACTGATAAGGGTTACAGAAAGTTGAAAGCGCTGAAAAGTAACGGAGATGAAGATGACAACAAGCAAATGTAATGTTGGACAAGTTTTCTTTTTATTTTTTTAATATTTGCTTGACATCAAAAGGTAGGTTCTTGATCTGAAAGTTCCATGTCTCAGCCTTTCTCGTGTTCAGTGGATGTTCACGTTACAGCATGTGATAGCGTGGATCAGTTGCAAAGCGTAATTGATATTTTCTATGTTTGAATTAATATCTGTTGGGTTTTTTTCATCCCCTTCAAACAGCTTATTTATCAGCTCAGCTTTCCAGTAAAAATGCTCATTTGTGCTTGCAGCGGCTTTTATCGATGCAGTGCAGTAATGGTGAATCCTGAATTGAACCTAAGTCACTGACATTTCAAATTGACGTACTGTAGTATTCCTTTCCTTGGTTTTGTGTTTTTTTTGGTAGTCATTATCTGTAACTTGAATGCTGCCTAGCGTATGTATTGTTTATTGTCCCATCATAGTTTCGAAATGTGAAATAAAAACTAATATCAAGCCATGTGTTAAGGCTTGAGAAAGTGAATAATCCTTCCTCGTGTAAAAGAAAGTGTAATTTATATAATATCAAAAAGCAGAACGTTGCTTTGTTGAATTTGGATTGGTTTTGGGAAAAGGATTCCAAAACGAAGAAAATAAAATTGAATTATGTTTTTGTTTTATTTGATAAGGTTAAAATTGAATTCGATTGTGGACATTTTAAAATTCAATATCTTATAAATACGTATTGTTGCACTTATAAGAAGCAAAACTAGATAGGAAAAAAGAAATTTCATTTGTGAAAAAGTTCAGTAACATGTTTGGCATTGATCTTAATAATAATTCTCATTAAACCTTGGACTAAATAAATGGCCTATTAATTATTCTACTGATTCAAAAGACGTTTTAAAGAAACTTAAAATGAGACAGTTTTTTCAAAAGTTACACTAAGATATTATAGAATCAGACTTACAATTGGTTATTCAAAGTCTTCTTTCAAATAGTCACAATCGGTCGAAAGTTGATTTTATTGTTAATGATTGCTTATTTCTTTGTCATTCTATTAATGATGTTCATTTTGGTTATTGTAAAAGATCTGTGAACTGTGCAGCTCACACTTTTGCGAGAAATGCTAGTTCTATAACAGGTCTTGCTTATTGGGATTTATTTCCTGCTTGTATTGTGTCAGCTTTAGCAGCGGACAATTGTCATTAATGAAGTTTTCAGTTGGATTAAAAAAAAAATGAGACAGTTTTTTAAGTTTCCTACTACTTAAGGAGCCTCGTTTATAAGGTTGATGGATAAAAATCTCTATTACAAGTCGGATAAGTATTTGCATGTACCTCCTTCAGATAAGACATCTGACCATTAAAGAAGAATTTAAGTTGAAACTAGACTCAGAGATGGCTGTAAGGTGCTCTTCGATGGCATTTATGGTAATGGATCAGGCACTACAAAGAATAGTGTCAAGATAATGAATATTATTAGTTACCTTTATCCTATTATCTACTCTATGGATTGGATTTTTATTTTATAAATAAATAAAACTTAAGCAATTAAAATAAATCAGGAAACAACATTGAGTAGAGTACAAAGAAATCACTTAGAAACAATCAATATCAAGAATTAAAATCTAGGTAAGGAATCCCTCTAAAATCATTAAATTATTAACCTTTTAACATGCAATTGTTTTATTGACTATTAAACTGTAAAAGTTCATATCATTGTTGGGAAATCTGGACCGGATCTGATCCGACCACAGCGGAATAATCACGAAACTTTTTCGAGATTTTTGATTTCCCGAAAACCAAGATCTATTTAAATCTATAAAATGATTAACACGAATCAACATAAAGCGGAAATTTAATTCGTACCTTATTCCAAAGCTTGATCTTGATCTTGATGCATCCCTCGAACCGTTTCCGAAACCGATCCGTCTCAACCACGGTAGCCGCACAAGCGTCCGGCCTCTAACGGTATCCACAGAA
>JANIPN010000217.1:32984842-32994960 GCA_027478595.1 Erythroxylum anguifugum | reverse complement strand
GAACGAACAAGGCGACTTGTCGGGACTGAAAGCGTGCAAGGCGACTTGTACAACCTACAAGGCGCCTTATGCACGAACAGTGAAAGCGTGCAAGGCGACTTGTACAACCTACAAGGCGCCTTGTGCACGACTATCACTTACAGTCATATCATGGTTTAATAACAAATAAACATTCTGCACAAAAACATTATTAAATTATTTAATGTTGAATATATCATAAATCATAATCAAACAAAGATATTATTAAGAGTCGTTGCAGTTTCACGTCTGAACAAACGACATAATTCCTTCCACATACTAGAATATTAGCGCTTTATTTAATATGATGCATAAATAAGAAACAAATTAATGGTCCAACAATAATGTCTTATTTAAAGACAAATCTTATAAACATAATTTATTCATAAATGTATACTATAAAATAGGATTAATAGAAACATAAACATAAGTGAGCTCACATTGTCAAAATACAAATATCATAAATCTAAAAAATGATATCCTATAATGCACATTCTTTCAACATTTTCTTTAAAGACTTTCGGTACCAATCCTTTCCTCAAAGGAGCTGAAATCATATAATTTTTGCTAATATGTTGAATTGAAACTTTTTATTTCTGAACTTCTTCTTTAACAAATAAGTATTTTAATTCCATATATTTAGCACCTTTTGAATACTTGTCGTTCTTTGAAAAGAAAACTACTGCAGAATTATCACATTAAATTTGCAGTGGCTTGGAAATACCATCGACAACTCCAAGTCTTGAAATAAAGCAACTATAATCCTTGACTTCTAGCTTTAAAACATGCTACAAATTCAGCTTCTATAATGGAAACAACAATGATAGACTGCTTCACACTTTTCTAAGAAATAGTTCCTCTAGTGAATAAGAAAAGGTAGCCAAAATGGACTTTATGGTATAAATGCAATCGGTATAATTGCAATATGAATATCCAATCACTTCTAGATGACTAAATCTCTTATAAGTGAGCATATGATCTTTGGTACCTTGCAGATATGTCAAAACTTTCTTTGCAATTATCCATTGATCCAATTCAGGATTACTTTAATACATGCCCAACATACTGATAGCAAAGCTAATGTCCGTTCTAACGCAAGTTTGAGCATACATTAGGCTTCCAACAATTGATGAATGAGGAATATTTACCATTTGCTTATGTTCCAAATCATTCTTTGGGCATTAGTTAAGAATAAACTTGTCTTTTTTTGAATTGGAACTACACTTGCAGAACAATTTTTCATGCTAAATCTCTCAAAGACCTTATTAATATAAGCTTTTGAGATAAGCCTAATAGCCCGTATGATCTATCATGGAATATTCACTTCCTATCACATAACTGGCTTCTCTCATATCTTTCATTTCGAAATTTTTAGACAAAAATTTCTTGGTGTTTTGTATTAAACCAAGATGATTAGTAGCTAATAAGATATCATCAAAAAAGTACCAAAAAATGTGAACTTACTCCTATTGATTTTTAGATATATGCACCGATCAACAATGTCTTCTTTAAATCCAAAGGAGGTAATAATATCATTGAACTTAAGATATCATTATCGGGAGGCTTGCTTAAGTCCATATATCGATTTCTTAAGTTTACACACCATATCTTCCTTTCCTTCAATTGAAAAGCCTTTAGGATTATCCATATACACGTCTTCCTTTAAATTACCATTAAGAAAGGTTGTTTTCGCAACTCTAAATCATAATGAGTCATCAGTTCCATAATAAATCTTAAGGAGTCTTTCTTTGAAATAGGTGAAAAAGTATCCTTATATTAGTGCCACCTTTCTAAGTATAATCTTTAGCAACAAGTCTAGCTTTATATCTTTCAATATTGCCATAAGAGTCATGTTTGGTATTTAAAAGCCATTTAAATCTGACTCTCTTACATCCTTCAGGCAAGTTGACTAAATTCCAAAACTTCATTACACTATATAGACTTCAACTCTTCTATCATTGCATCAATCCATTTAGTAGAATTAACACTTTCAACGGCTTGTGAAAACAAAACTGGATCATCTTTATTGTCTAATTCAAATTATAACTCTTGTAGATATACCACGTAATCATTAGAAACAACTGGTTTTATAAGTCTTTGAGACCTTTTTAATGCAATTTCTTGTGGGTTTTCTACAATTGAAACATTAGTTCCATTGTTCAATAGGTTCATTAACTATAGGCTCTTTATGAAACAAAAATTATGTGCTCAACTTCCATCCAGAAATTGAATTTAGACTCGATTCCTTCATACAATTTGTAGTCATATGTCTCTAGTTTACTCCAAATAAAAAATCACTCCATTTGGATAACTAAAGAAAAAGTTATTGTCAAAATATCAAAGCATGTTCGTCTAGGAAAGTTGAGTTCGTCGTGGCGAACTTGTCCAAAAACATATTCCGAGAACATGTTTTGCTAAATTTTCTAGTTTTTAACTTCCCACCTTTCATATATAACCCATGTTAAACCTAAACCATCTTTTCTACTTCATTTTCAACCCAGAATCATTCACAAACCAATTCAGAATCTATATTTGTTCATTAACCAAAAATTTAAAACATTAACTCGTACCATTCATCAATAACTTCCTACACATATTCAACTTTATTTTCACTTCTAACTATCCCTAACTATGCTTCATCCAACAATCAAGAAGGGTTAATGCTTATACTTGTTTAGCTTCAATGTCTTCAAACTCTTCAAGAATCTCTAAAATCCTAGCTTGTTTTCTCTTCTTTTTCTCCTTCTCTTCTTCTCTTCGTTCTTTTCTCTCTTCCTTACTCTCATTCACGTGTTTGCTTCTTCAAATGCAAGGCTACAATCACTTCTTTCACTTATACCTTAGATGAATGTGCAAAGTCCACTTTGCCCTTCCATTAAGCCTTATAGCCTTTTAACCTTAAGTAATCTTCCAAAACTACCCCTTATGCATTCTTACTTATCCAATTTAACCTACACCATACTATAAAATCCTACTAACATTTACACCATACTATAAAATCCTACTAACATTTACATAATAATTAACTGCAAAAAAATTAATCCATCAACGTCATAATTCATTTAAATCATGTTTATTCATCAAGAAAAAAAGATTCGGGGGCCAACAGGTCCAATATTTGAGGGGTATTTTGAATCTTGATAATTTCTAACCTTAAACTAGGCTACCAAGTTTGTAAGAAAATAGGTTGGTTGCCTAGATGTCATGGGCGCTCTTCAAGTAATTTATAAGCTTCAAAGATTGAGGAGAATGTGAATAGGATGAGGTTGTCTTCTAAAAGTATCTGTTAAACCTTTGTTTTTCCATAGTTTATTGGCCCATTATTATATAATGGGAAAAGTTAGCCATTGATCAAAGAAAAATCCAACGACTGTGGATTCCCAACTATGAGCTCCCTCTTGAAGAGTTTTAATCTCATGACAAAAAACAAACTTCCTATCCAATTCTTGCGGTAAATTAAAGGATACGTTCGTTGTGAGATGATCTCCTACCACTTGCTTCCATGTTTTTTGGGAAGGAATGCAAATTAAGTTAAAGGGGAAGGATCAGTGGCAAGAGGGGTCAAAGGAGAAATTTCAGAAGTGTTTAAGGCTGAAGTGTTAAGCATTGTCCTTAAAAAGGAAAATAGCAGCTTTGTAGAAAGAAGGGTTGATAAAAAGTAGTTAAAAATGGTAAAGAAGTGAAGGTGAGAGGGGTTTTTTGGTGAGAAATACTATAATGCCCCTAGTTATAGGAAAACCAGAAGTAAGCAATGAGCAGGATGAGAATCAAGCAAGCACATTAAGTAGGAAGTGAGTAGGGGATCGAAGAAGGTAAGGGTTGGGCAATGAACATGATGAAAATCAAGCAAGCACATTTAGCAGGCAGTGAGCAGGGGATTGAAGAAGGGAAGGTTTGTAAATGAAAAGCAAGCAAGCAGATTAAGAAGATTGAAATCCAAACATACATGTGATACATCTAGAGAGAGGTAGGAGAATCTCTCTCTAACCCATATTTTAAGTAATAATATAATTAGTGAACTCTATTTCTACCAGCTTTACCTTTATTATAATCAATGATCAATTATATTTTTATCTCCTACTCCAAATAAGCTTTGAGATGAATCTTACCCTAAAAGAAATCATTTTGATGTTGCCAATATTGTCATCCACTCCTTGATCCTTAGGCCATTATTAAGAATCAATTCATTAAGTAATTGAATGCCACAAAGAAATAATCCTTTGACATGTTTACAGTTTGATAAAGAATAAAACAAGCACTCATAACTCTTAATAAATAAAAATATCCAAAAACTAACTAAAAATATAAAGAAACATTCATTAAATACTAAACAAAAAATTAAGGATTCAAGTTGGCATGACTACTAAACAAAAAAAATTAAGGATTCCGGTTGACATGACTACTAAACAAAAAATTAAAGATTCCAACATTTTATAAAATGTTTAAATAAATTCCTACCATTATTTTTTATACAACTTTTGAACCTTATTAGGATATAGTAAATACCATTTTAGTAACATTAATATATAAAATAATATAAAAAAACAAAATAAATTTATTTAAACTTTTTATGAAATATTTAGATACAAATCACTTTTAGTCTCTTATAATATAATACCATTGTTGTACATCCTTTCACCTATTCTTATACTTTTAACGCAAAATATCATGCTAGTTCAATGAAAACTTATGAAAGTGCTTCCCAGCCACCAAGTCAAACTAAAGTCGAAGGTACCAATTGCAGCCTAATGGATCAACATTAAAACCAACTTGATTCAAAGTGCTTAACTTGAGGAACCTCTAACTGCAATCGCTGCAGAAGACAAAAAGAAGACTTCTTCATTGAAGTTTTTGGTTGGAGAATGGGTCATGTTTTTGTCCATCAAAGGATGCACCTCGTTTCGCAACATCTACTTGCAAAAAATTTACTAGTAATTAGCTTCATGACACAAGGAACATACTAATTTATGCGAATGAAAACTAAGTTTTGCTGTACTTGTAACCATTTTGAATGATTTGCATGTAGCACCGGAGACATGCATGGGGAACTAGTGGAATAGATTTTTCCTTCATCTGATCATCATTTCCTTCAGATGTAACTAGTAATTCAAAAAGGAAAAACATGAAATAGAAAATGTAAACACGAATACTCTGTTTCACGTTCATATACTCATAAGTGAAGTTGGTCTTGCATTGCTCAGGTTCTCCTTCGTTTATGAAGCCTCCACCGTTGGCATATATGTTCTATTGCTTCCTCCAGTGTTGCCTTCCTTTGCAACGAGAAATTCCACAACTCTGGTACTATGTATCTACCGCTTGGGTTATACTCGTTCAGTTCCTTTAATGCTGTTGTCACAGCATTATAAACTTCATCATTAAGCTCATTTTTCAGTCTTTTCAGCTTCTCATCATCTTCCTTGATTATTTCCTACATAGTGCAACAGAATATGAACTAACTGAATTGGGGAAGAATGAACAGAAAAGACAGGAGTAGAAGTTGGTTGGTTTGCTGATAATAAATTGATGAAAAGTTAATCTTCAAAATTGTATACATCATAACGAAAACAAAAGAAACACAATCAAAGAAGAGGCCAGTTGTACGAAGAAGTGGAAGAAACAAGTTTACGAAATAGTACCTTTTCTACATAATCCTGACAACTCTCTAAAATGGAATGAGATGAAGAGTATCTAATCTTAAAGCCAAAAGATCTGATCCAATACTACACCTTCCAGCTGGAACTTAAAGTAATATTTGTTATCCATCTTATCTAATGTATACTGTAACATCATGTTAAATAATTAACAACCTTTTTCCAAGGTACTAGGGAGAAAATTAGTGAATAAAGATTAGGCGGACTGTGATTACATAGAAGTGATTACAATCTAGGTGCATCTTAACATTAATTTGTCCATATAATAACTATGAAACTAGGCAAGACAAGAATACGTAAAGAAATAAATGCCATTAAGGGATCAGTTTGGATCATTCGATGCATACCTTGGTTTTTCCTTCCTCATCAGTGATTATCCTAAAAGGAAACCAGCCTGAATCTCTAATGTGGTTTTCCCAAAGTGAACACAACTCAACCGCTTTCAATTCTGCTTCTTCTTTAGGAAATTGTTCTTTCACTGCATTATAAAACACTGTACCATCGAGCTCTCCCATCTTCTTGACTCCAATAGCACCACCCTTAATTTCCTTTAGACCCTGTGAATCAAGAATTTTAGAATTTCACAGGAACAACATAGACGTTAACCCACCATTAACATAACATATAGGAAGAGAAATTTTTAGTACTTCATATTCTAACTTGGCTAATCACATATTTGCTTTTGCTTTCTATATGAACTATTGATTGTCTTTTGATGTGTCACTATAATATGAATTGATGGTGGAGTATGAATATAAGTAGTCACATTGATCAACTCCTTCCTAGCTTCCTGCAATTCATCATTACTTCTGCGCTCCATTACAATTAGAGTTTGATTAATCTGCTCATATGATTCCAGATCTTCTTGTTTGTCCATCAATTCTAGTTGAATTTGTTCCATCTTTTTTTTGATCTCGACGTCTTCGTTTTCTCCCATATGTTTCATTACTTGTAAAGAACCTTTAAGTTGCTCAATCTCCAGCTCCAATGCTTGTTTAGCATCAAGCTTCTTTTCCAACTGAATAATCTTCTTGTGCAATTTCTCCTTTTCCATCTGCCAACGGTAGTTAACACAAGACAGAATTTGTAAGATTAATATATTAATAAAAACTATCACACTTTTAGCTATGCTTATCATTAGTTCAGTTCAAGGTAATGAAAGTTAAATACACCTTTTGCTCTTTTGCTAATCTTAAGACCGTTTCATCTGCCTTCTGCTGCTCCAAGGTTGCCCTTTCATTCTGCAAATGAAAGGAAAAACAAATTTTTAGCATAATATAGAAAAATAAAAAGAATTTTAAGGACCATCTAAAAGAGTCACATACAACAGCAATATTATATTGCCAACACAGTGTCATATGCAGAACACTAATCAGTAAGGGGGTGGATTTAATAGCAAATCAATGATCCAAATCACAACTTCATCAGAAGGACAAGTAAAATTATAAATCCGTCATCTACAAAGTCTCAATATAGCCAGAAGTTGCCATCCTTGAAAATTTGCAAAATATATACCATGTTCTTCTCATGGAGAAGTTTCCTTCTCTCATCTTTATTATAAGCCTGTCGTCGTTGCAGCTGCTTCTCGCGCTGCTCCAGCTCTCTTCTCTGTGATTTCAACTGAAGCGTAGCCTCCTCATGCGCTAAATATATTTTATCAAAATGATCACGAGCATTCCGCTGCATCCTTGTTATTTCTAAACAGCAAAGTTTAGAGATCTAAGACATGGTGCCACAAGATATGATGATTTAAGAATGTAATCTTTCAAGTAGCAGGTACAAGAGGACAGAGGAGTAACTGGATTATGATTATGTCAAAAGTCTCCTCTCATAGTAATCAGCAAATATACCTTCATTGTAGGACTTGACTATAGCATCTGTTTCATCTATCACCCGGTCCAAATGTGTAATGGTCTCATGGTACTTGTCTTTCATTTCTTTCAAGCAATCACCCTTCATTTGCAAAGTATTAGCCAAGCTGGAAACAAGCTTTGAAGTCTTTTGTTGGTCCTCTGCTTCAATTTCAAAGAGAGATTTTAAATCTCCGTTTTTTCTGAGATGATCACCAACAATACTACAAGAGTTATAGTCATCATCCCTTGCAATCCATCCATAAAGCCTATCTCTTTGATACTGTGCTGGCTTGCTGAAAAATTCCTTCCTCCCACAACATTTGAGTTCAAATTTCTTGTTAAACATGATTGCATTCTCAAAACCACCCCAGTCTTTCTTGAACTCAACAATGGCAAACCCAGAATGCCCATGGCGGCTCCACAAAGGATCTACCTTAACTAGATCAAACCCATCAGTTGCTAATTGATCTTTAAGTTTTTTACCACTTTCCCCAACTCGATGCCCATTATTCAATTGGGTTTGGATGTTTGCAATGATTCCCACCCAAGGCCACACAAACAATTGATCTTTGTTGTAGTCATTCATAATGTGTGAATCAGTTTTTGGGTGACACTCTGAAGTCTCTTTGTCTATAAGATACCTATTTAGGTAATCCTCCAGGGCTAAATGCCATGCTTTTTCTCTTATAGACGTCCACCGTGAGCCTCTGCCAACACTAGAAGCATGTTGATGAAGCTCCTTTAATTGGTAATCCTTCCTCCTTCCATGACAGTAGGAGCAATTGTAGAGTGAATTTGAAACTTTAACTCTGATTATCCCCCTCTTCATTTCATGATAATACCTGCACTTATAGTCTTTCAACTGAGACTCCCTAATATCTGTTTTTTCTCTCGAGCTGTGAGTCATTGCAAAACTGAAACACAAAAACATTATCAAATGTTAAGAGCTTAAGATGCTGCTCAGGACATGCTAAACTGTTTAGATTTCTCAATATTGCAAATAAAGAAAGACAGTCAATCCTCATATTCTAAGAGACATATCTGGTAGATTATTATCCATATTTTAACCACAAAAAACAGATAGAATTTCAAGTCCCGGAAACTGTTTTACGTTGCATACCTGAAGCCACAAGCACTACATCTTCATAATCAAGAGAATCATTAAAATAAGACAAGTGACATCAAATGCTGTTGAATTTAAATCTTATTTTCAAGTAAGCTATTGATAAATCTAGAAGCTAGGAGAGGGGAGCAAGTAACTGTCCAAGTTTAAAACTGACCCAAGCGTAAGCAAAAAAAAGGTATAAATCTAATACGATTTATGTCAAACAGGTCAAAAAATACGACATATACTACATCTTCTTGATCTTATCAGAGTAAGAACCGGTGCGAAAAGAGTCATACACTAATAAGCAGAATTGCAGCCTTCCAGAATAAATTAATGTATCATCCAAAACTCAATAAATCCAACCGTAACAAATTCTGAGGGACTGTAGACACTTTACGAGCAAACAGAGGTTCAACTTCCAAGCAAAAACAACTGATAACTGGAAGAAACTTTGAAAGAACTACGAAAAACGTCCCATAAACTGAAAAAGGAGAAAAAAACAGCGATAACAATCTAGAAAAAGAAAAGATACTTTACACACGTTTGCGTACCAAAACCCAAGCAGAGCGTCGAGGTCCAAGTAAAAACAACAATCCCCTATCCTCACTCATTCACTCACAACTAAACATCGAAAACAGTTGCCAAATGTCACGAGAAACAGAGACAACTCACAGAGCTAAACTGCTCCCCACATTCTCCGGAATCAAACAAACAGAGCATTCAAGAATACAGAATGAACAAAAAGAAAAGAAATTAAAAGAAATGAGTATATCAAATAGTAGAAATCATTCTGACCTTGGCTCGTTAAATGGAGTTGACAACCCAAGCAAATGAAACGAATCAAATTCCAGAGCGCAACGAAGCACAACAAAGTAAGAGAGGTTGGTCTGCGGAGAAGAAAGAGCGAGGAGTTTTTTTTTTTTTCGTTTTTAGTTGTGTGTAATATATAATAGTAGGTTAATCATGCGCAGATGCGCAGTAAAAAATGCCCAGTACATTTAATAAAAACTGAAAAGGTAAGAAACTTTTTTTAATCGTATAAAATAATAAAAATAGCTTAATAAAAATTGGAACGGTCAATTATAAAAATTATAGTAATTAGATGTTTATTTTGATATATTTTGGGTTTATTAAGAATTTTTTTTTAATCATATAAAATTATAAAAATAGGTTAATAAAAATTGGAACGGTTAATTATAGTAATTAGATGTTTATTTTGATAAATTTTCGGTTTATTAGTTTTTGGCGTCGTAATAATATTAGCTAAGTAGAAAAGCAGACGAAGGAAAAGTAGACGCACACTATTTGAAAAGCAAACGAAAGCCAAGTAGAAAAGCAGACGAAGCAAAAACAGATGGAAACTATTTGAGAAGCAGACGGAAGCCAAGTACAAAAGCAGACGAAGCTAAAGTGTGAGTCTTCAGTTCGTAGAAACGAAGTTTCAGTGGGCAGACATCTTCACTAAACCATTAAGTGAAGAACGATTCA
>JANIPN010000217.1:32318518-32330319 GCA_027478595.1 Erythroxylum anguifugum | reverse complement strand
CCCATGTGTGGTGGAGCAACCCTCGAATATCTGTCAACAAAAGAGAAATGTCAGATGTATCGCCATTGGAACCACTTGGCAATAGCCGCTATCCCACGCCAAACTAAGCTCGGAATGGACCCCCTATAATTCTGCCTCTAGGGGTGCACCCATGTCAATATGCTGAAGAAAGCCTCCACACCAAAGGCCTAGGCTATTCTGCAATACTCCTTCAGCTGCAGCCCTGAGGGATCTAGGGCTTGCGGTGCTGTCTGTATTCAGTTTGACCCACCCATTTCGTGGTTTAGTCCAGCCCACAAGTGTACCCAGTGGTAGGCTCTGCACCTGAAAAACTCGATTAGCCATCGAATGAGCCCTAATGTTCCAAGCGCCATAATCCTTGACAAAGTGAACTCCTTCGAGAGCCAAACAAAGTCAGTGTCAAAGATACTCGCATTCCTCCACTTCCAAATAAACTAGCAGGCAGCTCCAAAGATGAAAGCCCAGTCAATTTGATTGAACTGGAGATGCTGGGGGAGGTTTTTACCAATCCACATCTCCTCATCAAGATGGAAAAAATCCCTGGCAAGAAGGTCAGAAGGGAAGTTATGCCAGAGGGAGGTCACTTGAGGGCAATCCCATAGTGCGTGGAGAGTAGTCTCTTCCTGCCCACAAAAGTGGCAACTGCTATCCATCGTAAGGTGGTGTTTAACCCGCTGATGGTTCGTTAATAATTTCTTTTTAGCCAACAGTCAGAGGAAGGACCGAATACACTGAGGGCTAGGCCATTTTCAGATGACCTCCCAAAGCTGGCTCAACTCATGTGTGTTGGATTGCTCGATGAGGTCATAGGTGGAGGCTACAGTGAAATCTCGGGGGTAAATGGGGCCCCAGACCAATTGGTCGTTTCCTTAGCCAGTGCGATGTGGGCGCATGGAAGCAATCGTCATACAAACGATGGAGGGAAGATAATGTTGGAACCGAGGCCAATGCCACTCTCCATCCTCACCCAGGTAGTCTACCACGGTAGCATTAAGGTCACTAGGCGGCATATGGTCAGTGGCCACTAAGTGTAGAGGGCCCAAGTCTTTGACCCAATTGTCAAGCCAGAATAGAATACGTCTCCTGTCCCCGAGTAAAGAACAAATGATCTTGTTCCTCATCAACATTATGACATAAAACACAAGAAGTTTCAATTGGTTGAAACCACCTGCATTTAGTCTTGAGCCTGTTTTTGATAGTTAACCAAGTATTAATGGAAGCTTTTAGTTTAAGGAATTTTTCCAGATAAGATTGTACCATGGAACCTCCACTATGTCATCCCTAAAGATCATATGACAGGATTGGTTTATGAAGTGCCCTTGCGGATTTAGAGTCCAGCAAATGCTATCTTCCCTATCCATATCCTCGAGTTGCGGAAGGAACTCACTCAGTATGGAGAATTGATATTTTAAGTCTATTTTTATTTTTATTATTTTTATAATATATGCACATATATATATTGTTATGTAGGTCTATCAAAAACAACATCTCTACTAATTAGTGGTACGATTACGTACTGCAAGACCTCCTTAGACCCTGCATATCGATGGGACTTTTACTAGGTTATATTGTTGTTTGTTGTTTATTGTACTAATTAAAATATAGATAATATAATATAATTATTGTATAATAATTTAAAATATCTCTAAAATACATTAATTTTAATTTTAATAATTTTAAATATCAATTAACCTTATTTTAAATTTTTGTCTTAAACCATTAAAATTCAATTTTCCTATGTAATTAATCAATTGACCTAATTAAAATTCATTTTCCCATGTAATTAATCAATTGACCTAACTCAATTTTCATAAAAATATATTAATCAATTTATTACTGTAAAAATATTTTCTAGAATTTCAAATCTAAAATAGTATGAAAATAGAAAAAATATTAGACAATGGACAATCTTTTTTTCGGAAAGTTAAATTGTATTAAAAAACATTTTAATAGTTCATGATATATACACTAAATATGAAGGAAATATAGCCAAAACATTCTTCTCTTCATAATCATTTCATTCCTGCTCCTTTCTTATTTGAAGAATGCTTTTTGTATCTCCATATAAGGCTCCAATTACTAGATGGATTATTTAACTCCTTGCATCATATTTTTCTACAGTTCTAGCTCACTAGGTCTTTATAAGAGGCTTGTTGATTTATACGTCTTAACTTGGTCCTCAAATATTATAAAATGTTCTTTACTCCATTGTTTAGCTTGCATTAGTAATCTTTCTTTAGTGATCTCCACCCCTTGGAAGCATATGTAGTTCCTTTTTTTCCATATTTGTACATGTGTGATCCCAATTTGACTATAATAGAATCAACCTCTTCCTTCACTTTTGCATTCTCTGAAAATTGATGTTGGGGGTTCCTCTTTACTGTAGTTATCATAGTAAAAGAAAGCTCTCTTCCTCTTCCCTATATTGCATTTGAAGGATTTTGTTAAGACTTCCTTTACTTTTATTGGTTGATATATGAATCATGAGTACTTTAGCTTAAGATGCATTGCTTATAAGTTCCTACCTTAAAAAAAAATAGGTATGGATGCATCTAATCCATAGATTATTCTCTCCATTGATTAATCTCTACAATCTTTTTGCAATCAAAAATGTGTTACTAAGTATTATAGGGATAATACTCATTCCATCTTCCTCCATAAATTTGTAAACCTCTTTCCACTTTATTTTAGATACGGTTTTCCCTTTTCTTCTAGGTCCTTACAAGAATACTCTTACTATTCTTTCTATTGATTTAACTATGCCCTTATAGAGAACCCTATATGTTAAATAATATACATGAAGGGAACTTTGGATAGATTTTACTAACTCTACCTACCTATATAAGATAAGTCTCTATTGCACCAGTGATTGACTCCTCTTTGTATCTTTTCCACTGAAGAAACACAATCTATATACATTATTCTTTTTGCGGAGGCAATCCTTGGTAGGTAAAAGGTGGTTCTTTGATTTGAAATTTGCATATTTTAGAAAGGCATTTAGCATCTTCTTTAGAAATTATGGATATGTATAATTGACTCTTGTTATAGTTTACATCTAGACCTGATAGCTCTTTAAACATGCTTAAGGAAGTAGAGAATATGTAGATCGACTTACCTTAAGCCTTATAAAACAATAGAAGGTCACCTACAAATGATAAATTAGCTAACCCTACATTTTCTATATAACTAGAACTTTGATTTAAGAAGATTTTGTGTCTTACCAGTATTGACAATGCTTCTACACTCAAGATAGATAGGTAGGGTACATTGGATCCCCTATATTAACCAGTTTAGTGGGTTCCTCATTTATCAAAATACTAAAAAAGGTTAATATAATACATTCACTGGTTTAATTTTTGAACTTACCTAGAAGACCAAAGACTTGAAGCAATTGCATAATGAAGTCTTAGTTAATTATATCATAACCCATATTGAAATCCACTTTCAATACACAATTCTTGGGTAATCTTTTCTTACATAACCTCTTAATAGTTCTTAAGCTAGTAATATATTTTATTCACTAGTAGAAGAGTTAAGAGAGCATGCTTATTAGTGGACCATAACTTAGGTAGAGAGGGTTGAATGGGGTTCTTGAGGGAGACCTATATGATCTTCCTTATATTATGATAAAACCTTTATTAAAATTTCTCATAAAATAATATATTCAAAAACTTATTATCATTGGTATAAATAAAGGTTAACCAATTTGAGAGTAGATGTTATAGGTCGAAAGAGCGCAGTTTTGATGTCTAGGAAGTCCTATTGGTCTAAAGAATGTTTCTAAACTAGAATAATTATATTATGAAGTCCAAAATAGCTATTAAGAGAAGTAATTATCTAAGTATACCTGTTTGATTGCATTTTTTAATCAAATTGCCTTATTATTTATTTTCTTGACTATTGTAAAAGTAAGTTATTTTAGACTTATTTTATATTTCATTATTTAAAAATCCATAAACGCCAACTTTCCATTTATTACCACTATATCACTTCCCAATGATAAGTATACTTTCCAAATTAGTAAGTGGTATACTCGTAGTTAAAATTTTGATAACATTAATATAAAAGTATATCAATACTAACACATCACTCTGACAAAGGACTTTTTTTTCCTTCTTTAAGTTTATAAACTTATCATGATTGGTCATTTTAACATTTATAAAAATTTATTTTTACATCTAAAAATTGGCCCAAAGTTCATTTTGAACCTTAATGTTTACATTAGAATACAACTTGAGCTTTAACGTTTGGAAGTGTTCAATTTAAATGCTAGCATTTTTAAAACATTCAGAACATACCCTAAATAGATAGAAAATTTGAAGAGGTTAACCATCCATTAGTCAAATACCATGTCAATGCTAACATGACATTATTTATTATTTTTCAATTAGAAAGTGGCTCCCACTGCCATATGGTAGAGTGAAACTCGCTATCTGAAATATCAATTGTGTATATAATAGTTTATATGCAAGTTTCTGGTTCAGGTAAAAACATTTTTAGAAGAATGATACTTACTATTATCCCATATAATCCCGTTCACCTCAATGTGGAGATTGACGAGGTTGCAAGGATGTTTGAGAATTGAGATTGGTCAACCTAAATTATTCAGATTTTAACAAATTTAGGTTTTGGAATAACTTGAATCATGAAAGATTGAAGCTAGAAAGGATGAGCTTCAACAACAACACCCAGTATAAATCTTGCTGCGAGGCAGGGTCTAAAAAGGATGAGCTTGTAAGAAAGAAATTTTCCTAAACAAATAAGTTGCATCACCAAATGCATTATAAACCACTACATTTCCATGGATTTTCACATTAAACGCTCTTAACAACATATACTTACTTGAAAATTTTTAAAAAATTAAAGTTAAGATACAAAGTAAATATCCAAAGGAAAGATTTATATGGCAGAGATAGAAACCTAAACAAACAACCCAAGAATTAAGTTTATTCTCCTCTTATCCTATAAGCTATTTGAATATCCTTAGGCATTATGGTGACATTATTAGCATAAATTACACACAATTTGGTTTCTTCAGACAACCTAACAAGGTATGCCTCAACTACCCTAACAAGGTATGCCTCAACTACCTCCTAAAGAGCTGCTACAACACTACTTTGGAATCTCAAATTAGTGTCGAAGTCTTGAGTGATTTCCTTAACCAGTCTCTAAAATGGAAGCTTCCTAATCAATAGCTCTATGCTCTTTTAGTACTTCCTAATCTCTCCTAAGGCCACTATTTTTGATATGAAATTATATGGCTTCTTCACGCCTCTTGTTATCAAAGTTGACTTCCTTACATCCTATCAAGTGGGACCTACTTAACAGGGGTTCTATCAGTTGTTTAGGACAACATGTTGTGGAAGTAAGGAAAAAGCTTATAGAGAATATTGGGGATTAGATTTTTAAAGCTTTTGGGCTCTATGATATGGGGGATAAAGAGGTTACAAATAGATGGACAGAAGATGAACAACAAGCCTTCTATGAGCTTAGAACTTTTTAAACCATCTATCATCAACATTCCCTTCCTAGTCAAAATCAGAGTTAGTCAATTATTGATTTAATGTCTTTGTGCTTCGATAATGAGATGAACAAAATAGTTTTGACCCAGCAAGTGTTGACAGTGATGATGATGATGAGTAGAAAAAAGGTGAAGATGGAGTGGCAAAAAAAGAGGATGACTTAGTTGTTGGATCCCGTTTTTGGAATCCAACTCTTAACAAAATACCAACGTACTTGAGCGTGGTTCCTTGTAATATCTTCTTTCTCTGATACCCCAAATGTTAGACCTCGTTTCTAAACGGAATCCAACTTTTAACAAAATACCAACGTACTTGAGCGTGGTTCCTTGTAATATCTTCTTTCTCTGATACCCCAAATGTTAGACCCCGTTTCTGGAGCCCAACATCAAACACGGAATCATAAAACTTGAGCGTGGAGGGAAGACTTAGAAGTTGAAAATTAAAAAAAAAACTAAAGATCCTTCGGAAACAAAGTGGGTCGTCGCCACGGCGAAACATTTCTAGAATTTCACGCCGCGACGAGCGAATTACCTTTCGCTGCGGCGAACCCGCAATTTTATCTTCGCCGCGGCGAGCAACATGGTCTCGTCACGGCGAAGGCCTCTTCCACAGAACCTATAGCTTAACATTTTCAGCCATATTCATCCAAACACCCCAACACAAATAAACTTGAACATAAACACACCCTTCTAAAATTTTATTCTCACTCTGAGTTGTCTCGAATTCACTCCCTCTAAGGTAACATCAATTCATGACAATTTAACTACCAGTGTTATTTCATCGTACTCTCTAATATCTTGACTCATTTAATTCCTTACTTAACACAATTTATCAACTTCACAATTTCCTATCATTCTCCCATAACATCTCACTTATGTATAATCATGATCAAGATTCATCATCTCAACCTTATCCCTACACAAATTCATATTTCCACTTCGTTAACATCAAAAGATAAGGGTTCTTTGCAAAGCTGAAGTGACATTTTAAACCACAATACATTATGTCTCAAATCTCAAAATACCAAAGTTACTTGAACTAATAATCCTTGAAATGTGACTAAGCCTTGTAATATACAAAAACTTAGATTCCAAAATATGCAAATTTTGAAGTAATGGTGTTATACTCTTGATCCCTCGATCTCTTCCTCATTACCTGAAGATGGGATGGAAATGGGGGCTGGGCTATAAAGCTCGTGGGTAACAAGTTTATAATTGAAAAAACAAGCAAAAACCCTTTATAAAACTCATTTTCATTGAACCTTTTCATAACCATAGTAATTCTGCATTTAAAAAATCATAAAACGCTTATTTCCTGCAATTCTCAATTTGTCAAAAAGTCACAATAGTACAAATCATGTATGCATCCATCATGTCAAACAGAACATACGCACATAAGCATATCAGAATGGTTTGGGTAAGTCCAAATTCATGACGCACTACACATTCCCATATAATGGTCCTGTGTAGCCGTAAATTCTTGAGGGAGTCCTTGAGGGAGCTCCATGCCACTAGCAGGCAGGTGGGAAAAGCCTATACTTGAGTCAACGTGCACGTGACGGTTCTTGGGGACTACCACAAACCCACATAATACATAGATTTCAAAATCTTGTAGACTTGTTGCCCAAAATGGCATTTCTTGTAAACTTGCTTTTTCATATACTTGAGGTATATCTTGAAAACCATTCTTGAAAATATGATTTCAGAAACATGCATCTTGTTTTCAAAATGCCAATTTCATGGTCTTTTTCTTTTGAAAATCATCACTCAAATCATGTAACAAACATATAACATATTTCCCAAATTATTCATGAGCAATAATGCAACACTTATGATGTAAATGAAATCAGAAAACTTCTTTGATTTAAGGAAAGTCAGTAATAACTTATCTAATCTATTATAAACGTGTACCCACCTTGATTTCCTTGCTTAAATACTTACTCAAAGGTGCCTCATACTTTGCTCCTCATGCCTTCCTTGATTTCCCTTAACAATAGCCAAAAATTCTATTCAATAGGAATTCCAATTTATGATCAAGTAAATGAAGAAATTTGATACTACTTTCTTCTAGAAAAATGTTCCCCATTGTCTTAAGATTTTAATGACTCCAAAATCATTCAATTTGGTCTAATACTCTAAGAGTTATAGCCAAAACATTTTTAGACTATTCTTATACTGAAACAACATTCTATGCTCAACTTCCATTCAAAAAATGAAATTCTTAAAAACTGAATTACAACTTCATTTCTTCATAAAACTTGTAGCCCTATGTCTCTAGTTTACAACGAATCAAAAATCACCTCATTTGGACATCTACAGCAAAAGTTATGCCCAAAATACTAAAGCATGTCAGTGCTAGAAAATGGACTCTTGCCGCGAGTGCGTCGCGACGATATTGCTGGAGCACGTCGCGACGAGGGCAAGAGCCGGTCTCGACGTGCGAGTCCAAAATCCTCCGAAAACCTGTTTTTTTCTCAACATTTTCCATCTATACACTTCCCATGCTTCAAATATAACCCATCTTAAAAAAAAACATCATTCTTACTTCATTTCTAAGCTCATTCCAACCCAATATCATTGACAAAAACATCATACTCTATCTTTGATCATTAACCCTAGAAAGAACACTTTCCTATAGCATTCACTAACACTTTCCACACATGTCAAGCTATATTTGAGTTTCATCTAACCAAGACAAGATGAAATAAACTCATACTTACTTGTTGAAGCTTCAAAATCTCCAAACCCTAGCTCTTCTCTTCTTTTCTTCTCTTCTTCTCTTCATCCACGATTCTTCTTCAATTTCAACCAAAACAACCCTTACTAATCATCAAATGTCTCTTTTGCCCTCCAATGTAAGCCTTATATCTTTTAATCTTAAGTGACTTGCCCATTTTGCCCTTGATACATTCTTACAACATTAACACTTAACTTCAATTAACCTATGTCATACAAATCCTACTAACCTTGACATAAATAATTTGTTCCAAAAGTTAATCCATCAAACCTCATAATTTATTTAAATCATGCTTATTTCTCAGGAAAAAAATTTAGGGGCCAACATTAGTGGTGGAATCTTTGGCTTGCATTTTGTCAGAGTTGATGATCTTAGAATGGAGGAACAATAAGTTGGTGGCTAGGTCTATGAAGAGCTTAGATTTGCCGTAGGTGGCTTCTATGATGACAATGATCTTGTCTTTACAATGGTTGGAGGTAAAGGAGGAGGAATTCATGTATGAACACAACCCACCAAATGTTGACAGTGATAATGGTGAGTGGAAAAGAGATGAAGGTGGAGTGGCAGAGAAAGAGGACGACGTAGTGGTGGAATCTTTGACTTGTGCTTTTGTCAAAGTTGATGATCTTAGAATGGAGGAACAATATATTGGTGGCTAGGTTTATGGAGAGCTTGGATTTGCCTCAGGTGGCTTTGATGATGACAATGATCTTGTCTTTATAACGGTTAAAGGTAGAGGAGGAGGAGTCCATGTGAACTCCACAAAGAGGGTGGAGACGAGGGAGTTTAAGGAAGTAAAATTGATGAGAAAAAAAGAAGCCCTAATTGAAATATATTTAAGATAGTGAGTTCCACTTTGCTATGTAATAGTGAGGTCCACTTTCTATTTGAAAAAATAATAAATGATGTAACATCAACACTAATAGATGGTTAACTATGTCAAAAATTTCATCTATTTAAGGTATTCTCTTAATATTTTGAAAATGCTAAGGTTCAAATTGAATATTTCGAAACATTAAGGTTTAAGTTATATTCTAATATAAACGTTGAGGTTTAAAATGAGCTTTTGGCCTATGAAAATTATAACTATTTCATTATAATTATGCTTTTGACTCTTTATTACCATTTCTGTTACAACTTGGTTTAATGATTTTTATAACTTAGATGGTACATTTTTACTACTTAAATCAATCAAAATTGAATGATATAGGTTTCTTAATAATTTAATTCAAATTGCTATTAAAATAATGAATGATATATATTTCTTAACTATTTAATTCAAATTGATAATAGAAGTTTCTGAATTATGATGAGAGCATACATTCTATGAGACAAACTATGTTAATTTCATCAATTCTATTTTTTGCTTTAGCTTAGAAAATGAGAGTTCTTTTTACTAAATTGATGCAAACTCAACATAAAATTAGTCCAACGCCATATAACTTTTATTTGTTAATATTTTTAGTATAACATATAATATCAATTCATTGAATATTTTCAAGTTTTACGACGAGCACTGACAAAATCTATTGTCCAATTGCATGGTTATTCATTCACTCTAGAAATCTGGATGATTAATTATACATAATATGTAGGGTTTCACATTGCAAGTACCATGAGTTTTTGAGTCCTGTAATCCTCAAAAGTTGCCTGTCATTATCGTTTTTTCTTTTCACGCATGTTAGAAGTAAATTGTTATATTTTGTGATAAGTTTTACAGTAACAAAAGGAAAGAAGGAAACAACGGTGACGATGCCAAAAGGCCAAAGGTTTGGGCGGTAACTTTTTGGAAAGAATTTTGAAGATGAGACGCAGGCGCTAGTTGAAAAGCCTGCTTAGAGATCTTGATTCCTATTGGTCCATTTTAAAAGATACGGATCGCTACTGAAACTATTTGAACCGTCGATTCAAGCACCATCCATCGGCCCTCATTAACTCGCTTACATACCTCCATCCCAGCGCCACACTATAAAAATGCACAAGCACACTAAGCCACCACAACTCACCGCACCCCACGCCTGTACTTCCAAAACAGTGTAAATCTGTAAAATGGAGAGCGGAGCAAAAGTGAAGAAGGGAGCTGGCGGCAGGAGAGGCGACGGTCCCAGGAAGAAGCCAACTTCGAGGTCTGCAAAGGCGGGGCTTCAGTTTCCTGTTGGAAGAATCGCGCGGTACTTGAAGAAGGGAAGATATTCGCAGCGGGTCGGGACCGGAGCTCCGGTTTACTTGGCTGCTGTTCTTGAGTACTTGGCTGCCGAAGTAAGTGTGAGAATTGGTGTTTTAGATCTTTAATAAATCTTAGACTTTATGTATTGGTGTTAATCGTTGTTATAGGTATTGGAGTTGGCTGGAAATGCAGCAAGAGACAACAAAAAGAACAGAATAATACCCAGGCATGTGTTGCTTGCAGTGAGGAATGATGAGGAACTTGGGAAGCTTTTAGCGGGTGTGACCATTGCCCATGGTGGTGTTCTTCCAAACATCAACCCTGTTCTCCTGCCCAAAAAGACTGACAAAGCTACAAAGGAGCCTAAATCTCCTTCCAAATCCCCCAAGAAAGCTTGATCACTAGCGTATACTTGACTGATGAAACTGGTTTGGTCAAAGCAATTTGTAATATGAAATTCCATCGTGTAGTGTTGTTGGAAAAGTAGGGTAGTGCTTACTGGATAGAGTCGATTGCCTTTGAGGGACTCTAATATATTTTGGTGTACTTTAATATATCTAATAAAAGAAGCTAGCAACCAATTATGTTTGATTTGTTTCTTGTGCCCTTCATGGAGACATGGTTTGAATCTGACATACAATTGGTGGGAAAAATCCTGTTAAATATGGATGTTTTCATTGACCTTCTTTACATAGTAGGGTTAAGTAAAGGTGAATGACAAGGAAGGAAAGCATTTCTCACTCTTTTTCCCATGGAATAGCCGATAGCGTCGTCTGTCGACTCATTGTCCCCTACAAAATTGTTTGCTGGCATTTTTGGTCTTTTACTTGATTTCCTAAATTCCCACTCGACGAAAAGATATGAATAAGATATATATTTTGTGGTCAACTATTTTAAGTAAATGTAATTTACGTCAACAAAGGATATTTTGATCTTCTTTATTTTGTCATTTTTAATTTTTATAAAAGATTAAGTAAATGTTTAAATTTAAAAATGAGAAGGACAATATTATTATTAGTTAAATAGTTAATTCTAAAAGTTTCTTTTATAGAGCTTTTAGTAATCAGTTTATTGGAATTAAATAAGTTATTTACTAAATACATTAATAATTTTTTAAAATGGTCAAAAAATTATTTTTTAGTTAATAAGTTAATAAACAACTGATAAGATATTTGTTAAACACTTTATTTAAGCATCTTACGAGTGAGAAGGATGATCATCTGATCCGACTTTCTTGTGCCAACCCTTTCCATCCACAAAATAAATGTAACATTGTAGCTGGTTAGTAATAAAGGGTAGACTTCCGATAATTGATAGGCTAACGAAATTCCTAATCATTTCAAACAGATGCTGCC
>JANIPN010000217.1:32138354-32160501 GCA_027478595.1 Erythroxylum anguifugum | reverse complement strand
ATATTAAAAATAAAAAACAAAGAGTAAAAATATATTAAAAAATCATAAACTTTACCTTTAAATTATACTCAGAACTCGGAAGACAGAATCACAAAATTTTTTGCTGCTAATTTTTGAGTTAGAGTACCTTAAATACATATATTGATGAAAATAAAGAAATTAGAAGGTAAAAGTATACTTAAATATTTCAAGACTATTTATAAGTATGGGGGACCACAAATTACCTACACTAAATTTTTTTTAACGTTATGTTAACGTTAAAAGTCATTAAATGACTTTAACGTTATTATAATGTTAAAGTCATTTAATGACTTTAACGTTACTATAACGTTAAAGTCATTTAATGACTTTAACGTTACTATAACGTTAAAGTTTATAGTAGCTATAGTCTCCTCAACGTTAAAATTACATGCTTTAAAAGCATCAGTGCCGCACTCTGTAATGTTAAAGTTAAAGCATTGCAGCATTATTTTATAAGTTTACAGAGGGTGAGAGGGGCTGAGGGCCCCCCCTCTTATAGTGGGCCCTGGGCAGGTGCCCCGCTGGCCCCTGCCTAAGGCCGGCTCTGGATAACATGCATAAGATAATAGACTTTGACAAGCACAAAGGACAAAAATAACAATGCTGGGGAGCATATTCCAAATCTTTTTATATTACAATAAAATACATAATTTATTATGTATTTAACTATTTACTCAACTTGAATATTTATTTTGAGATTATAATATTATTTAGGCTTTTATATGTTTTAATATTTATTTTTAACATTAGTTTTATTTCCTACAAGAAAATGAGATATCTCTTTAAATAATTTCCTACAAGATAGAAGTGAATTTATCAAACAATTATAAAGTAAATATAAACCCATTGTTTAATATACTTTAAAAATTATTTATATGCATAAATAATTTTTATTACAAAATAAAGTGTAGTTAAAATTAATAAAAGTGCTTTTTATTTTTGTGTTGCCAAACAGTCTACTATATGAAGCTCTTTCAAAAAGCCTGTTTTTTTAATTAACAAGCAAACAGTCAATTGGCTTCTTAGAAAAGCTCTTCTAAAAAAAGCTCTACTGACAAAAACTCTACTGCTATAAGCTCTACTGACAAAAGCTCATCCAAACAGGTACTTAGTCGATCTGCTCCATCATCTCTTAGTCTATGCAACTAACAATCCCTAATTGCTTGTCTTTAAGACTCTAGGAACTATTCTTAGTAGGCCTCGACATTAAAAAGTAGAATCTCGTGTCACTCTGGTGAATGTGCAATAGTCTTTTACATTGGTGTTAGGTGAGCTCCACTCGGGTCTCTAATAAATGACCCTTCGCCTCTTTGTCTCGTCCTAGACAGCTCCTTTGGCCTTCGTTATTGCACTACTTTCACTTTTCTTGTAATTGTACCTAAAATTAAATAAAATGTGAGAAAATTATAAATATAAATTCAAAAGAAGAGGTTCCCCCGTACTTGATTATACACTCACCATGTTATGCAATTGAAAAAGATAAACAATTAAAAATCAAATTAAACTAAAAATAATGTAATTAAAAAATAATTAGAAAAATAAACTAACGAAAAAAATTAATAACATAATTAAAAAGAAATTAACAAATAAAATTAATCTAGTTATGCAATTCCTAAAATTCAAATTAAATTAAACGATTAACCATATATGAAATACATAATTAAAACCTAAATCATGCAAAATACTAAATTGGTAAGAAATTAAAATAATAAACACTGACTAATTACAAGAAAAACGAAAAAATTATACGTAATATAATAAAACTATTGCAATTCATAACCTTGTGAGCTTCCTAATTTCAAATTTCATCCAATCCACTTTCAATTTATCAAATTAATTCAATAATTCATAGGGAAAAGTATAAATTCAACCTATAATTGAAAAACAAGAAGAAAATTAGGTAAATTTACCTTAGAATATAGTAACTATAAAAAACATAGCAATATGAGGAAGAAAAAAACCCTAGGATTTGCTAAAATGCCCAAAAATAATTAACATAAAATGCAAGAAAGACTCACTTGTGTTTTGCAATATCATTTAAAAAGGCTGGGCTAGGTCATAAGAGGGAGACAGTCAATAGAGGGCTGGTAGAAGAGGGAGAAAAAGTGGGAGAAAAGGAGAAATAAGGTTTTTAAAGGAGTCGTGAACTTACTTGCTCGGTTACATTGTCATGTAATTGACTGTGTAATTAATTTCATATGTGTGACTCAATACAGTCATATTTATGTTTGCAAAGTTACATGGTCACATACGTGGACATATGGGTGACCATGTATGTAACTATAAATGTGCGACTTACGAACAGGAACATGTCCCTTACTTGTGTAACCCCTTGTGATTATGTACCAGAATCTTTAAAATTTCAAAGGATGTACACAGTCGCTTCCAATGATCGTGTAAGTCACTGGAACCATGTAAAATATGTAGTAATGAGATTTTATATACATGGGCATGTAATTAGGTATGTACACGACCATGTACACTTATAAACTCCTTAAAATTTTAAAAATTTGCCCTCAAAGTCATAAGAGTCAAACAACAAATACGAAAAACACAAAAAGAGGAAAAAAAAATAAAATAAGGATTCTCTATAACCTAATATAAAATATATAGAAAATTAATGAAATCCTAAATTAAAACTAAAAAATAATCAAAATAACGTAATCAAATCAATCAAAACTATTCTAATTCTTGGGTTGCCTCCCAAGTAATGCTTGTTTAACATCTTTAGCGTGACATACCTATCATGATCAAGTCAGCTTAAAAAGATTAAGTTCGTTATTTCTTAATAAGGGTTCCTTAACCTCTAAGTAAGCTACCTATTTTTTTTCCTTGTGCCGCATTTCTTATTCTTCTTTTTACCTTGAATTGGAAATAACTTTGGCAGACATTAAAAAAAGAGTCCTACAAAACATTCAAAACTGAATCATCAAATATATCACTAGAAAAATCAACATCAACAAATTCAAAAGAACGATTCATAAAATCGAATATTTTAAATATGAGCACTTCATCTCCAACCCCGAAGCACTAGATTGCCCTTACTAACATCAATGATAGATGTAGTGGTGGATAAAAATGGTCAACCTAGAACTAAAGGTACTTCTATATCTTCCTTTATGTCAAAAATAATAAACTCAACTAGAAAGATAAACTTATCAAACCTTAACAAGTATATACTAGTAGTACTCATTCTTGTACGTTTTGGTTCACCCAATTCTAGTTTCTTAGACAAAGAATAAGGCATCATATTAATACAAACTCCTTGGTTGGCTAAAGCCTTTTCTACTTTTAAGTTACCAATTTGGCAAAGGATAGTAAAATTCCCTGGATAGATTGATGGAAATACCTTATGTTGGATTCACCTTCTTTTAACCAAGTAGTTTTAGCCTTTTGCATTAGTTGGGAATTGTGTTCAAGAAGAGTAATGTTAAACATTTCTAGTTTTCAAAATTCATTTAGTTTCAACTTATGATTGTTAGGAACCTAATAACAAGCCTCCTATGCGTTCCTTAACTCGTTCTTTGCATCTTGTAATCTTTATGTAGTTGAAGGACCTCCTGATTTTTAGAAATTACTTTCGCCCTTCTTTAAAAGCTTAATTTTTCTCATAAGTTGGAAGCGTTTACACCCTAGGATCTAAATAGCTCATGCTTCTTTCATTAAGTCCACAAAACCTTCCTTGTTGGTTAAGAAGTTAAAGAATTTAAAGGTTGCATTGATGAAGACTGGAGTGGTAAAATTCTATAACTCTATTATAAAATGATCTAAGCAAAATGGGGAACCAAAATGGACACAAGAATTGGGGAAATTCCTCAACCAAGTTTGGTTAACTAGGATTCTGTCTAGCCTTTTCCTAACGAAGCATTTGTCTTGTTATTTATTGCTCTATGTAAAGAGATTGCCTACAAATTTTAGGTCAAGGAACTTGATAAATGTAAATTGCATCATATTTTAGGGCTTAGTTTAATATGTATTTAAATGTTAATTCAATAGTTTAGTATGCATTTAGGTTAGAATTGTGTTAGATTGTTAATTATTTGTGTTTAAGTGTTTTTATGGGTTCGTACAAGTCTTTGAGCTTAAATATTATGTTTTTAAGGTACCTTGATATGTTTGTTAGTATTTTAGGGTCAACATCGAAGAACGAAAAAGTTTTGGAGACATTCAGGCCAAAACAACAGCCTATGATCATGACACAATAGGTCACAATCGTGATAGAAACATCAGAGTTGGCGTACGATCGTGGCCCACATGCCACGATCGTGACAGCAGCTTAGGATATGGCTCACGATTGTGACCTGTATGCCACAATCATGACAGAAGGTTCAGATGTGGCCCACGATTGTGGCCTGCGTTGAGAAGACGTGTAGATACTAAAAAACGTCAAGTTTTGAGGGATTTTTTGGACCTTTCAGACCCTAAAAAATCCTAGGGCTGCTCAGAACACAAAAGATACTTAAAAAACAAGACAAAGAGGCAGAAGGAAGCTTTTGACATCAGCCACTTTGAAGAAGCCCTATAGAGAATTCATCGAGAAATTGAGAAAGAGAAGAAAGAAGAGAGAAATGGAGAAGAAGCTTATTCGACGTATTTCTTAGATAAGGAGTTTCCTGACATCGCTGCCTCCCATCATCTGTTTAGATCATATTTCCTGTTTATTTTCCATTTTTATTGCTGTAAAGAATTGGGAATAACAGTTTGAAGATATGATTTTGAATGTTGAGATATTTTAAACTCACCTTCGGAGTTTTGTCTTCGAATTGATGAAATTTGATTGTTTATGTGTTATTAGATTTGTTGTGGTTTAATTTTGGACGTGCATAATTTGATAATAAACAGAGAGTGTGAATCGAATGAAAAATAATTAAATTAAGCTAACGAGAGTTAGGTGATTTAATAGAACAAGAATTAAACGGTAAATTGTGGGAAGAGAGATCTTGCATAGGTTTCCGATAGTTTAATAGACAACTTCAGAACTAATTAGGGTTTTGTATAGATTGTTAATCGAGAGATTGTAACTTTCATAATCTGATTAGGGTTTATAATATAGGGTTAATGGTTATAACTCGAGAGAGAGTAATCAACCCTGGGATCGTCTAGAACCAACAATCTGGGTAATTTATGATCAATTAGGTTAGCGTTAACGATAGGCAAAATTCCTTTTCTCTCAATTGATAATTACTTTAGGTTGATTTTTGGGTGTGTTTTGCAATTACTGAATTATTAATATTTTTGTGATTGATTCTTAATTTGATTTGATTGATTGAATTGAAATCTCATTTTAGTTTCATTAAATTTTAAATTTATGTGATTTATTGTAGCCTTAGATTTTAGGATTAGATTATCCCTCCTTGTAGGATCGACATCTTAAGTACTACAAGAACGATCTGTGTGCTTGTGGATTATCGAGGGTATTTATTAAAACTTACACACATCAAACACTCAATCAAGTTTTTGGTGCCGTTGTCAAGGAGGCGATTAGTTTAATTCTTTAATTTAAGGCATTTTTAGTTAGTTTTTTTTTGTTCTTTCTTTCTTTCTATTTCTGAAATCATGCTCTTGCATGAACACAAGAGTCACGAGAAGTTCGAGTCATGTAGCTGAAGCCTTAATGTTAGATATCACTAGATTAGAACGATCCATTAGGAAAGCTCAGTGTGAAGAAGAAGAAGAAATCGCGAAAGCAATAATGGCCAAGAAATTTTAGCAAGATTTGGACCACGGAGCAAACCAAGGATGTCAACAACGAATCCTTATGGACGTCATGAGACCAGGGTTCAATGCGGCTAACTAAGGAGTAGCTAGGCCACCCGTACAAGCAATATCTTTTGAAATTAAACTAGCCCTCCTAAACATGCTTTAACAGAACGTGTAGTTCCATGGATTAATGAATGAAGATCCTAGTGCATATATAGTGAATTAGGCTCTTTCCTATTACCCTAAGAGATAGAGCAAAGGCTTAGTTTCATTCTCTTAACCCAACCAATGTCACAACTTGGGATCAACTAGTTCATGCCTTTTTAGACAAGTATTTTCCCCTTACTAAGACCACAAAGATTATCAAGGAGATTACCAACTTCTAGCAACGTGATGGGGAATTAATCTATGAAGCATGGGAAAGATGCAAGGATTTACAACGAAAATGCCCTTACCATAATCTACCCAAAGAATTCTTGTTGCAAACATTCTATAATGGAGTAACCCCATATACAAGAGGCACAATTGATGTAGCTTTAAGAGGATCACTAATGAGAAAGACGGTGGATGAAACAGAAGAGTTGATAGAGGAGATGGCAAGTAATAGTTACCTATGGACAAATGAGCAAAGTAGATAAACCACTACTTTCTGAGAACAAAAAAGAATTGTGGCTATTGATCAAATGACAGAGATGCAAGATAAAATTGTCAACTTAACTCGACAGCTCAACAACATGAAAGCTTCATCCTCAGCTTTGGTAAAAGTCATGAAACTTAAGTGTGAACTCTGTGAACAGATGGACCATAATATAGTGGATGGTTTCTTGATGAAGGAAAGCAATCCAGTGCAAGTGAATGATATGGGAGCTCAATATGGACGAGGAGGGGGAAATAATCCCTACTCTAACACAGACAATCTTGGGTGGAAGAATCATCTTAACTTCTTGTGGACGAAAAATACTGGAGGGCAGTTCAGACCTTAAGGACAACCAGGCTTCCAACAAGACAAACCGAGCTCAATGGAATCCAAGTTGGATAAGATTTTGGATAAACCGAGCTTAATGGATTTCAAGTAGGGCGACAAGAAATTCTAGGGAGGTTGAATTAAACAAGGTTGAGGATATAATGGAACATCTATAGACGAGGCTCACGCTAAAGGAATCAAACAAGAAGAAGGTTAAAGAGTGTATAGCGGAAGAAAACCCTAATATAGCACAGAAGCAAGAGGACCCAGGGGATTTTTACATTCTCTTCAGTATCAATAGTCAAAATAGACAGGGCATTTGTAGATTTGAGAGCGAGTATCAATATGATGCCCTATACTTTTAGTCAAAAATTGGGATTAGAAGAGTTAAAACCTACAAAATTGCTAGTGAAAACGGCGGACATAACAGTTCATCAACCGAAGGGGATTATTAAGGATGCCCAGTGCAGATTGATATTTTTACCTTCCCCACAAAATTCTTTATATTGGATATCAAAGAAGATGTGGAAACTCTTATGGTCCTTGAACGACTATTTTTGGCTACTGCCCGCTTTATAATTGATGTTGATAGGGTGAACTAACTTTGAGGCTTAGAGAGAACCAAATAACCTTTACTACGTCGAAGAAAAATAATAGTTCTCCTTTACCTCTAGTTAACATCAACAAAAAAGAACCTTGAGAACAATGAGAATATATTGAGGACCCTGGAAATGAGTTTAGAAAGAAACAATCATGGAGGAGAAGGCGAAGGAAGGTGAAGCAGAAGGAAGGTGGAACCCAAGATGTGGTAGCTCATATACAAATGGTAAGATTGATGACTACGCTTCCATTACTCTATTCATTTGAACCACCTTGAGCACCAGAAGAGCATCGAGCTACTGATGTTAAAAGAAGCGCTGCATAGGAGGCAACCCATAGATTATTATTTCGATATTATTTCCTTTAATTTTTAGATAGTTTGAATTCCGTAGTTAGGTTATTTCATTTCTAAATAAAATCGGAAAGGCATAAGGCTTCGACATGAATTAGATGATCGAGGAAGTAAGCAAAGAGAGGTGAAAGAGCTATAAAAAGTTAAGAGGTGGTTTCGGGAAGTGTAGAAGGATGAAAGAAGAAAAAAATCAGAAATTGAAAGAAATATTGCAGGTCACGATCGTGGCCTAGCAGGCCAGAATCGTGGTTTACGACAAGGTAAAAAGGGACATGCAAATTCAGTTTCATTTTTTACCATTTTACCCTTCATTAACCTATATATTCATTTTTTACTTCACTTTTTCACTCACTTTTATTTTAACTTTATTTCTCTAAGTTTAGAACCTCCAAACACTCTCACTTCTCTTTAACTATATTCCAAGCTTCCAGTCTCCTCCAACTTCTATCTACTTACAAGCCAGTATGTCCCGCATTAAGCAGTCAACAAAGTGCGATCAATCGTAGGGATAAATCCAAGTCGGGGGACGAGGGCAAAAGAACAGGGTGGTGGACTTCAGAGCAACCTTCCCAATTTACACAGAAGAGGAAGGTATTCATTTCCAATACCTCAGTGCTAAACAAATTATAGTCCCAAAATATTTTGATTTTGATACACTTGATAGACTAGAACTGCAAGATAGGGTAGAGAACTTAACAGAAAGAATTCAGTGGGCTAAGTTTATACACTTCCAATATCCTGTCTACTAGGAGCTCACTCTAGAATTCTTCACTTCCCTACATTATGAAGCTTGTAACACTAAAGAAATGTGCTTTAGTTTATGGGGATGAAACTATAAGTTGAACGTCAAAATCATGTGCGATATTTTTGGGTTTCCCGAGTCTTCTATTATTAAACAACACGATGACTTTTGTGCTTCTCACTATTAGAATAAGCTTACTGGGTTAGAGCGATTCGACGCTAAAAATGCCCACAACAGCATCATAAGAACCCATGAGCACTTGTTATTGCACAAATTCATATGTCAATTAGTTTTTGATAAATTAGAAACCAACATGTGCTTAAAAAAGGAACTTTTCCTATTGTAGTGCATGGACCACAGCATCCTAGTGTGCACCTCCACACATGTGTTGAATGCTATTGTTGCAACTCTACGTAAAAGGAGCAACAATTTGGGTATAGGGTATTTGGTTTTTGCCATTGCTAAGTATTATGGCATGGACTACAGTGGTTTAACCATCCACCTCCCAGATTTTCTAAATCATCATCATCTGTGGTGTGCTGACATCTTTAAGTCTTATAATATGGAACTTTAGGATATCAGCCAAAAGACTCGTGTGAAAATAAGGGCTAGTCAGGCGAGTTCAAGCACAGCGCCACCTTAGCAGGCAAAAGAGGACTCAACTAGTGAGGAGTTTAAAGAGGAAGAAGATACCGATGAACCAGGCTGGAAGAAAGTGCTCGATACAATCTTTGCGAACACCAAGGTAATTACAAATACACTTGCGGAGAACTCTAGAATAATGAAGGAGATGGCTCGAACTTAACAACGTCAGAGTTGGGATATACGTCGTATCCGTTGCTACTTTAAGGCTTAAGGCGTCCAATTGCACCTCCGACACCATCCTCACCTCCATCATTGTGAGGCTTTGTTTCTAACCCTCTTTTCTTTTTAAATTTAGTTCGTATTTTATTCTTGTTTTTAATTTAATTTATGTTTCTTAGTCCCATGCTTATTTGTTTGCCTCCTTCTCACATTGAGGACAATGTGTTGTTCAAGTGTGGGGAAGGTTATGTGTTTTGCTTTGAATGTGAGTTTTGCATATTGTATGATAGTTTGTTAGGTTGCATTTTGAGAATTGTGTCAATGTATTAGATGGATTGATTTAATTTTGAACATTGTCTATTAGGTTATGAAGAGTCATTAGCTCGCAAAATTAGTGAATTGGATTCTTTGGCTAAATATGCAAGTTAATTAGGATTTAGTGTGAGTTTGTCACCCTCTAAATTGTCACATTCATTCATAATTTTAGCTCTTTCGACTAAAGTTGTAAGCTCCCAAACCACCTACTCACAGATATTGTCCGCTTTGGGCTCCAAACCCCTCACGGTTTTGTTCTTCCCGTTCTTGGGAAGACACGTCTTAGGGGGAAAGGTATCCATACCCTTATAAGGCAGACTTCGTTCTCCTTTCCAGTCGATGTGGGATCTCACACTCTCCACCCCCCTTAGGGCCCACCCTTATAAGGCATACTTGTTCTATTGGCCCCTAATTTTTATTATTATAAGAATGATGAGATTAATTTTGGGATCTTGCTGGATTAGTCATGTTGGAATTAATTAGCTTGTTAATGTGGGTAAGATAATATGACATGGGCTAAGGGCTTTGAACTATTAAAGTAGTGGGAGAGTGTAAGGCCAATTTTGGCAAGTCACTTAAGTTTTAAAAAAACCATAAGGCATTAAAGTAAGGGCAAAAGGGACCTTATGCAATCATAAATGCTGTAAAAGAGAAGAAAATGGGGTGTCTTGCATATGGAAGAGAGAGAAAACAAAATTGAAGAAAGAAGGGAGAGAGTTTTGTGAGTTTAGGGAAAGAAAGAAGAGCAAGCTAGGGTTTGATTTTTCTTAACCTTCAAGAGGGATTTTGAGAGTGATCAAGAAGGGAAAAAGGAAGAGGAAGATTAAAGATTCCATTAGAGCCAAGAAAATCATTGTTTGGTGAAGATTTAAGGTAAGTTGATTTTAATCTTTTGGAGTTTTGAAAGGTTTTTGGTTTAAAGAGCTTAGGAAAGGTATGGGTATAAGTATTCCAAGATCAATTTTATGCATTTGGTTTTTTTGAGTTTTCCAATTTGAAATCCTTTGATTTGGGATTTTTGTCAATGTTGAAGAAAATCAAGAAGGACAGGAGGAGCAAGAGGAGAGGCATATTTAAACAAGCCATAGTTAAGGACTTTAACTTTTATAGTTAGGTGATAAGCTAATAAAAGTTTTCTGTCAATAAATGACATTAATTAATTTTGCAATCACCTTATTCATATGCATTTAATGCCTACATGCTTATACATGATTTGTGTGATGATTTATGGAAAGTTGTTTTTAAAACGATTCTATGAAATGATGCGTGATTATGAAACCATACTTTTGGAAATGGTTTGTAAAATATAACAAGCATATGAAAAGCAAGTTTTCAAGAGAATGTGCCTTTTTGGGCATCAAACTTACAAGATTTTGAAATCTATGTGTTCTGTGGGTTTGTGGTAGTCCCTCAAGAACCGTCACGTGCACGTTGACCCAAGCATAAGCTTCTCCCACCTGCCCGCTAGTGGCATGGAGCTCCCTCAAGGACTTCCTCAACAATTCACGACTATACAGGACCATTTCATTGGAAATTTATAGTGCGTCATGTTTTGGACTTACCCAAACCATTTGATGTGTTTATGTGTTCATGACAAGTTGATCGGAGAAATGCATTCATGATTTGCATACACATGAATTTCTACCTTGAAAATGTTTTAAAAATGTCTTTGATTGTTACAAACTATAAAATTGTTACCCACGGGCTTGAAGCTCACCCCCACTTTCCTCCCCATAAGCAGGTGATGAGCAAGAGATTGAGTAGTCAAGTGCCAAGGCATCACCCCACTTTTGAAATGTTGTTGTATTTTAAGCAAATCTTGTAAACCAAGGCTTTAGTTGCATTTTGATCAATTTATTACTCATGTATCTTTTGTATTTTGGGTTTTCTTTTGAAACAATTGATGTATTGGGGGCTTGAAATGCCCACTAAAGCTTTGTAAAACTACGACCTTTTGATGCAAATGGTTTATAATTTTGTTTCCTCCCATGTTTCCCAAGTTTTCATAAGGGAAAAATTCGTGTACTGACTTCAAGGAAATTTTTGGGTTGATCTGGGTTGATTTAGGCAAAGTTACCTTCTAAAAAGTTGTAGGTCTTTCTTTTATCTTTTCAGCGGTATATAGTATGAAAATTTTGGACATCTAAGCTGAAAGTTATGATCTTTATAACTGGAGATGTTCTGGAGCAAAAGTAAGACGAAGTTTTGAGACAAAGTTCTAAAATGAAGTTACTATTCATATTCTGTCTTCTGTTCCATTTTTGGTCCTTTAGAAGATCAAATTTGTCTTCGAGGTCTTCATGAAAGTTGTAGATCTCGAAGCCTTCTTTCAAACTGTCTAAACAAAAAATCAATCCAACATTTGTAGAAAAAGTTATGGCACTTGCGCCAAAATATGTACAATATGAGTAAGGACAAAAACAAGTTTTATTCTTTTGACCGTAACTTCTTTTCTAGACCTCCAAATGAAGTGATTCTTGAAGTAATGGATTCCTAACATCTTTTCCTATCTCTCAATAAAAATTGGTTTCTTTTGGAGTTGATTTGAATAAGTTTGATGGAGAGAAAGTGAAGGGTCGATTGGGAGAGCATGATTGGGGTATGTACATTCTTTAGCTCTTTAAGTATATCCTGAGATGTAGAGCTCCGATTAAGAGGATTCTTGCTTCAAAACAAACTAGAGATTTATATCTGAAATTTCTTTGAAGAAGTCAAATAGAAATTCTGGTTTGAAGTTTTCCAAAATCTGGTCTGAAGTAGGAGAAGTGAGTTTGATTATGGTGATTGTTTGGTATGGGCTTGCCATTGAACAAATTGTGAGGAAATTTTTGGGATGTTGTGATAATGAGGATGAGCTGATGATGGAAAATGAGGGTTAATAAAATAACCTTACAAGTGTACCCCTCTTGCAAGTATGACTCCGGATAGTTGGGCTCCGGAAACGGGGTCCAATATGTTCTCCTCTCTAACCGATATGGGATCTCACAAAAGTAGTTCTGCTAGTTTTTTTTTCATGAAAACGAATACTTAAGTAACAAGGTAGGCAATAAAAAAAGTGCTGGTTAATTTTAATAAATAACTATTCCATTGGCCTTCGGGTTATGAATAGAGCTAGTAGCCAGTTAAGAACGTGATGTAGCTGGGTAACCGGATTGACATGCATCACAAATGTGCGGCTCCTCGTCAAAAGGCTATAATGAAGTTTCAACCAAGCAGTTTAATAAAAATATAACTTATAGTCGAGTAACCGGATCAACATTCATCACTAATGTTTGCCTCCGAGTAAAATACTAGGTCCATATCTACAAAATATTAAAGAAAAAATGTTTTCTAATAATCCTACCGATCTTGTAAATAGCTTAACTTTCCATGAAAATGTACTTAGGAGTAGTTACAAAGTTTGAATGACCAAAGAATTATTAATGTGTGTGTACAATTGGAAAGGGTGAGTAACTTCACATTTGGGTTTTGATTACTATATTAATGATTTGAAATAACTTGAATGATTATGTTTACAGTTAAATTTATTTAATGAAGTTGAAGCCGTTGTCTCATTATTGTATTGTGTGCTTTGTGATTTTTGTGTGTGTGTTGTTTTGTTTGCTTAAGGACAAGCAAATATTTAAGTGTGTGGATGTTGATAAGTGTAAATTGCATCATATTTTAGGGTTTAGTTTAATATGTATTTAATTGTTAATTCAATTGTTTAGTATGTGTTTAGGTTAGAATTATGTTAGTTTGTTAATTATTTGTGTTTAAGTGTTTTTATGGATTAGTACAAGTCTTTGAGCTTAAATATTATATTTTTAAGGTGCCTTGATATGTTTGTTAGTGTTTTAAGGTCAACATCAAAGAATGGAGAAGTTTCAGAGACATTCGGGTTGAAATAACGGCCTACAATTGTGGCACAACAAGCCACGATAGTGACAGAAGCACCAGAGTCGGCCTACGATCATGGCCCATATGCCATGATTGTGACAAAAGCCTAGGACATGGCCCATGATCGTGGCCTGTATGCCACGATTATGACATAAGGCTCAGATGTGGCCCATGATCATGGTCTGCAGGGCCACGATCGTGGTTTGCACCAGGTAAACGCGTAGATACTAAAAAATTTCAAGTTTTGAGGGATTTTTGGATCTTTCAGACCCCGGAAAAGCCTAGGGTTGCTTAGAACACAAAGGATATTTAAAGAACAAGGTAGAGAGGTAGAAGGAAGATTTTGACATCAGCCACGTTGAAGAAACCCCAGAGAGTATTCATCGAGAGATTGAGAAAGAGAAGAAAGAAAAGAGAAGTGGAGAAGAAGCTGACTCGACATACTTCCCGGATAAGGGGTTTCTCGACCTTGCTACCACCCACCATCCGTTCAAATCATATTTTCTATTTTTATTATTGTATAGAATTGGGAATAACAATTTGACGATATGATTTTGAATGTTGAGATGTTTTAAACTTGCCTTCGGAGTTTTGTCTTCAAATTAATGAAATTTGATTGTTTATGTGTTATTGAATTTGTTGTGGTTTAGTTATATACGTGCATAATTCGATAATAAACTGAGAGGGTGAATTGAATAAAAAATAATTAAACTGGGCTAACGAGAGTTAGGTGATTTAATAGAACAAGAATTAAATCAAATCGGTAAATTATATGAAGAGAGATCTTGCATAAGTTTCCAATAGATTAATAGACAACTTTAGAACTAATTAGGATTTTGGATAGATTGTTAATCGAGAGATTAGAACTTTCATAATTTGATTAGGGTTTATAATTTAGGGTTAATGGTTATAACTCGAGAGAGAGTAATCAATCCTAGGATCGTCTAGAACCAACAATCTAGATAATTGATAATCAATTAGGTTAGCGTTAAGGATAGGTAAAATCCCCTTTCTCTCAATTGATAATTGCCTTAGGTTGATTCTTGGGTGGGTGTTGTAATTACTGAATTATTAATATTTTTGTGATTGATTCTTGATTTGATTTGATTGAATTGAATTGAATTCTTATTTTAGTTTCATTAAATTTTGAATTTCTGCGATTTATTTTGGCCTTAGATTTTATGATTAGATTATCCCTCTTTGTGGGATCGACACCTTAGGTACTATGCAAATGAACTGTACACTTGCGGATTATCAAAGGTATATATTAAAACTTACACACATCTAACACTCGATCAAAACTTAAGCTTGCTTACTAGATTCTTTAGTTTCTTGCCTATATTTGTGAACCTAACTCTTTCATCTTGAGCCTCTGAAGGATAAAGAACATGATTAAAGTCACTAGCTAATAACCAAGGTCTGGACATTAAGCTTTGTATGATGGAAAGATCCTCCTATAATTTAACTATTTGGAATTTAAAGTTGGAAGCATAAATGATGGAAATGTCAAATGCATTATTTGTGCCTTCTATCTTACAAGGAAAATGGTTAAACTGCTCAGAGCTATTTAGTACTAAAACCTGAACTTTTTTTGTTGTAGGCAGACATTATTCTACCATTATAATGATGATCATGATTAGATCCAAAAAGCCAGTTGGTGCCTAGAAACTTCATGAAATCTTAATGCTTAAGGGCTTTGATTATAGTCTCTAGTAATCCCAAAATGATTAGATTTTTCTTTAAAATTAAATCCCTAATAACACATCTTCTATAGGGTTCATTCATACCCCTTATGTTCCAAAATAATATAATGATGTTGAGAGACTTGGGGACTACCAACTCCCTTTGGGTTTTCCCTTCTTTCACTCCGTTTTCCTATTGGAAGCTAGAGATAACTGCTCAATTAGCTCCTTATTCAAGTTAAGTTCTTGAATCTTTTGATCTTAGACTTTCATAACATCCTCATTGCTATTTAGATCATTCTCTAAGCTTCCATGATTCCCCTTTTGTGTTTGTTTTTTTTCTCTATTATCTCGTTCCTTGATATGTTTGGTTACTAGTACCTCAATTCCTCCTATTGAATCTATTAAGGATAATTTTGATTAGTTGTTAGAACCTCCATCCTATCTCTACTAGTTAAGATATTAGTTTTTTTGTAATTCCCATTAGTTCATAATAATCACCGATGGAGAACATTTTGCCTACAGGTTTACAATTTTCCTACTAAGCTGGGTTCTCTAGTTGTAAATAAGTTGGATTTATGTTTTTACCAATTCTTCAACTTCATTCAGTTTCATTATAGGAAGTGCATCAGGGAGTTCATCCTTGAATTTAACTTTAACTTCCAAATAAAATTTGGCAAAGCATGTTTACTCATGTCTAGCTGTTGGTGAGTCAAAGACTAGTTGATTGCCCACTGAACTTGTAAGTAAACTCAGACCATCTTGAGTTTGACACTCTAGTGGAATGTTATGAAAGTTGATCCACAAAGGTATAACTTTAATTCCATTTTTTTCGAGCTCCATTCCAAGGGTCCATTTATGGAAAAACATTGGCTGACCTCTAATGTTCCAAGGACAAGATTCAATAACATATTCAAGTTATCCACATTTATAAATTTGAAGAGAAATGTGTCCTTAGTTAGCAAAAAAAAATTTAGACCCTTATTTCCCTATTTGCTTTGTTCCTAGATTTGAACCTAAGGGAAAGAAGGCCTTTTGTTTAGAAAAAAACCTATCAATTTGTTAGACTAATTTTTGGATTTTGTATGCAACAGCTCCAGTAGGGGGTGATTTTCCCATTAACCACTATTAAGTGGAAATGTTTTGGTTTCTTAGTTAGAGTGTCTACAACCACTACATTCTTTTAAGACTTTCCTATTCCCTTTATAGCTCTTATTTATAGTTCACTTTTGTTTCTCTAGTTGGTAGCTTCCATAGATTCTAGAAAAGTTGGAAATGGGTTATTCCTATTCATAGGCATTATCCCCTTAAGATCTTGCTTCTCCTATAAAGAGCAAGAGGAGAGATGCTTTGAAGAAGTTAAATCTAAGGAAGCTGGGATGGAGAAGGAAGCTGAATCTAAAGAAGAAGGAGAGATGGAGGAGTCGGGTGTTCCAGCCCATCAAGACATACTAGTGAGATCTAAAGCACCCACACCCCTCTACTAAAAGCCACTAACTCTGGAGTTAAAGCCTTTACCCACACACCTTAGATATACCTTTCTAAGTAATGGCCAAACTCTACCCATCATTATTTCCAATTAGCTAGATGGGGAACAAGAGGGTAAGGTGGTGAAGATCATTAGAAAGAGGATGAAGGCCATGGGATGACACATATCCAACATATGAGATATAAGCCCGAATGTAGTTATGCATAGGATCAACCTCGAAGAAGGAAGTAGAGTGGTGAGGGAACCTCAAAGAAGGTTAAACCCTAAAAAAAAAGTAATCAAGTTGTTAGACGTGTTAGACGTGGGTATCATATACCCAATATTAGATAATGAATGACTCAGCTTGGTACAATACGTACCAAAGAAAGAACGAATGAACATAATGAAGAGTGAAGGTAGGAAGATGATTTCTATGTGAACATTCATAGGATGGAGAGTATGCATTGACTGTAGCAAACTCAACAAAGTGTTAAAAGGATCACTTTCCTCTTCATTCATAGATCAAATGATAGAAAGGGTGGTGACCATTCATTTTATTTTTCACTGGAAGAAGTAACATGATTCTCATATTAAGAAGAAAGAGTTCAAAGTCGGATAAGCGATGTAACTTTATAATTTGAGATTGAAGTTATTTCTCAAAAAGCTCAAATCAAGATAGAGTGGCCTTTCAATGTGACACGTGTATTTACACACGAAGCTATGGAATTGAAAAATCAAAACAAGGAAACCTTCATGGTGAACAAAAAAAGGTGCAAATTGTATCTTGGAGGAGTATTTTCAGAAGAAAGGAGAGTGATTTCTTTCCTTTAACTCATTAAAAAAGTTTTAAATGATGAAAAGTCAAGTTAAAGAGCTTAACTTAGCATTTTATATAGTTAGGTTTTTTTCTTGAATTCTAGTATTTAGGGTTTTAATTTTTCATATTTTGAAGTGGTTTGGAATGCTAATTTCCATGTTTTCGAAGTTATTAAAAGTTAGGGAATCAAGCTCTAGTATTACATGTTGAAAAACAAATGAAACTGGAAAGATGTGACATTTTTAGCATGTCATGATCATGCCTCAAGGTATCACGATCGTGCATGGTATGTTCAACCTTGTCACGATCATCACAAAAGGGGTGAGTCATGATCATGACTTAGGCAGACAAGAAACTCTCGTGAAAAACCATACTCAAACCCCATTTTGCCCCTCCTTTCTTTACCCTAACTCTTTAAATTCATTTTTTATGTACTTCTATACCTACTTTATATCTCTAAAACCTAGCAGCCACTCTTAAACTCTCTCACATCTCTCTTCATCTTACTTAGGGTTTTCACTTATTTCTTTCATCTTTCACTAGATAAACATCCCTATTACATAAATGTAGTAATTTCCACACAAATATCACATCTTTAGAGTGGCTGTTACAAGATTTCGTTGAACTTTCTCTCTTCACAAATTTTTGACTATTTTTATGTGTTCTTGGTTGATTTTGAAGGTATACACTTATTTATGGCACCAAGAATCAAACAAGTTACGAAAAGCTCACAATTGGAGGAGAAAGCTAAAGTGTCGGGGAAGGATGCATGTGATTGGGCTGTGGATTTTGGAGCAGCTTTTCTGATTTATTTGGAAGAAGATGTCCAATTCTAAACTCTTCACTCTAGAATTATTAGTGCACTTAGATACTTTGATTTTGAAATCTTAGAAAATCTAGGTTGAAAGATAAATTTGAAACTTTGAGCTTGAAAATTGAAAGGGAAAATTTATTAATTTTGATTATGTTGTGTATAAGCAATTAGCCCTTAAATTTTATACTACTCTACAATTTGAGCTGTGAAATTTAGGTGAATTTTGGTTTCGATTAAGGGCCTACCATATAATTTGAATTATGATATCACGGAAGAAACTGGTGGATTTCATAAATCAAATATAATCTAAAAACATGATAACTTTCATGCTAAGCAATATTGGAAACAATTAATGGGGTTGGATAACTTTGTTGTTAGAAATGCCTATAATAATGTCTTTCTTAGTCCTAACCATCTATTACAACATAAATTTATGTTTCATGATATATTCGACAAATATGAAAGCAACAAATGTTCTATTAAAGTCTTATTTATACTATGGTGCATAGACAATAATGTCAAAGTTTGTAATTCAACTCATATTTTTCATACTATGGCTACTTCCCTTAAAAAAAAGTAGTTATCTTGGCATGGGTTATCTTGTTACCGCACTTGTTGTTTATTATAGTGTATCTATTGAGGGACTAACTATTGCTTTTCCTGAGTTTCTTAATCACATTCACTTAAGGCAAGCTGAGATCTTGAAGGTCTATCATATGGAACTTCAAGATATTAGTTCCAAAACACTTGTGGAATATAGGACAGGATAAGCTAGCTATAGTTTTGCACTAACACAACAACAAACTAAGGTCTCATCAAGTGAAGAAACAGATGAGGATGACGAGGAAGGCTGGGAGAAAGTCTTCAATTTGGTTTTAGAAAATAATAAGCTCATGGAGAAGCACATGAACACTATGGGGATTTAAATGAAGGAGATGGCGTGAGAACAATTAAAATAGTGATGTAATATAAAGAAGATTATGAAGTACTTTGCTACTTAAGGTGTTTAGATTCCTTCACCCACATCGTCGCCACTTCAATCTCCATAAGTGGTTTTTTCCTCTAAACTTTTTATTATTTGTTATTTATTTTTAATGTGTTTTTTGGTTTCCCACATTAAGGACAATGTGTTATCTAAGTGTAGGGATGTTTATGAATTGACATGTCATATGTGTGTGAATTTTGCATATCATATTGTGTTAGTTTTTGACTAAGTTGATATTGTGTGAATATTTTGTTGCATATGTGTGAATTGTGTCAATATGTCAATAGCAAGAATTTAATGTAATTAGTTTAGCTTTAAACTTGGTCATTTAATTTGTAAAGACATAATGAGTTGTGATTTTTGTGTTTTAAGTATCTTTGGAAGAATATATATGTTAATTAAGATATAAACCTATTCTTCACATTAGGAAATTTGTTGCATACATTTATAATTATAAGTCAATTGAATTGGTTAACATTATTAGTAACCTTTCATGAGAATAATTGATTAAAAAAAATGAGGTAGGTTAAGAAATTATGATAAAAATGTGTGCTAAACAAAATTCCTATTCTGCTTAGCCCTTTTGAAAAAACTAGATTAAGAATAGAGTTGGTAGCTAGTTGAGAGTGTGATTTAGTTAAATAACCAGGGGCATTCATGATAACAGGTTTGTCTTCATATAAAATGACTGGAATGACACTCCAACCAAGCTAAATAATAAAATATAACCTAATTAAGTAATCGGAGGACATTCATCACAAAATGTTTGCCTTAACATCAAAAGACAAGGTCAACGCTAAAGAAATTAAAAAAAAAGCGGTGTTTCGATAAATAAAACCTATTGATCTTCGAAAACAACAAAACTTTTCATGAAATGGTACTTAGTAATAATTGTCTTTTTGATTGATCACTAATTATAAATGCATGTTTGCAAATGCCATAGGTGTATGAATAAGGTGTTAATATTTTGATTAAAATGTATATTCAATTCAAAGCACTTAAACATGGAAGGAAGAGGTTAGTATGTTAGCATAATTTGAATGATTGATGTTTGTGGTTAAATTGATTCAATAAGATTCGATGCCACTGTATCATTATTGCATGTTGCATAAATAAGTGATTATGTGTTTAAGTGTTTTATTTGTGTTGTGTTTTTGCTTGACGACAAGCCAAAGTTTAAGTGTGGAGATGTTGATAAGTATAGATCATACTATATTTTTCTAGGTGTTTTAGTGTGTTTGTAAGTGTTTATTAGATGATTATCATATGTATAGGCTTAGAATTGTGTTATTGTGAGTGTTTGATTATATTTTAAATTTTTGTGTGGTTTAGAGCATGAATTCAATCTTAATTATATGTTTCATAAGGTGTTTGATGTGTTTGTGAGTTTTGCAAATAAGAAAATTGAAGAACAAAGAAGAAGGAGGAAGCTTAAAGGGTGTCACGGTCATATATGAGGAGCATGATCATGATAGGCATGTAAGTACAATCATGATAGAGAGGAAAATAGCAGGAGCACGATCGTGACTCTAATGTCGCGATAGTGATAGGAGATTTCTAGGCGCGAGTTTTTTCGTTTATTTTAAGGTTCAAGCCTTTTTTCGAAACCTTACAAAGTGTTAAAACCCTAAACATAACCCCATAACCATAAATTGTTATATAAGAACATGACGTATAATAAAAAAAAGTAAATGCCATAATCAAAAGTGAATTAAAGCTAGAGAGATCAAGAAGACTTAGGAATTCTAACATTCCAAATCAAGGCTTCAACATAATTTTTATTCTTTTTCTTTATTTTTTTAATTATCCTTTATGTATAATTGGAATTCTTTGATGTAAAACATGCCTATAGATTTATAAATTTTAGATTAGGAATTATTCTATAATTATTGTATGGCTTTTAGTTATTATTGATTTCAATATATTTCTGGATGTTTATAATAATTGTTCGTGCATAAACTTGACAATAAATCAAGAGAGTGAATCAAAATAATCATTGTTAGTTTGTACAACAAGATTTGGCAATTTAATAAACCCAAAGTTATCAAATTAATGATCAATCAAAGAGAGACCTTGGTTGTGAAATTGATTATCTAATAGATTGCTTCAGATTTGATTGAATAAGTTAGGAATAGTTTTGTGAATCGAGAGAAAATCTATGAACTTCGAATTCAGTTAGGGTTAATTGATTAGATATAGAGAGAGTATAATCAAACCTTATGAAATCTAGGATCAAACAAATAAATTGAATCAATAAGATTAAAGTAATCAAAATAAGGAAGTAATAGTTCCTAAGAATTCAATCTTGATCAAACCCTAATTTTAATTGGCAACTCACTTGTTATTTGATTTATTGTTTTGTTATTTATTTGTTTCAATTTCTGTTATTTAAATTTAATTAAATCAATTTTGTGTTATCTTAAACAAATTTAGGTTTAAATTGTTAGCTATTGCATAATCCTCGTGGGAATGATGACCTTTTATACTACAAGATACAATCTGTATACTTACAGGTACTAATAGTTTTATTATATATAGAACTTGCTCAACAACTTCAACATACTAGATGCACCTTTTAATAATGAAAAATTGACTAGAGATATATTCTGTAGGGGTTCGTCTCTGCTATGCATCACATGCACGCGGAGCGGAAGAGCAACGATTTGTTCAGAGACGTCCCCAGAATTCTCAGGAGCTCGTGTCTGTCGAAGAATCAAACCAACAACGACCAACGAAGATCGTCTCCAACAGTATCCACGCAGAGGATGGAGGAATCAACCGATTCAAACGCTTTGAATCGGAAATAGCTGGAACAAGTGAAGAGTGCTAGCTCTTACCTTGTTCTCGAAGAGCAACGACGAAGGAGAAGATAACTTGGAGAAGATGAACTCGCGAATTCCTTGAGAGAGAAGCTTGAAACTTTTTCTAGAAACTCTTTCCTTCTCTTCTCAATTCGTCTGTGTTTTTTTTTCTCAACCGACGAACTCATCTCATTTTGTTTTCA
>JANIPN010000217.1:31752885-31775888 GCA_027478595.1 Erythroxylum anguifugum | reverse complement strand
GAAGTGAAATAGAGGAGATGAACTAGGTATAAGAAGGTATAAGTTGAGTGAGATGTAAAGATGGAAAGTTTGCAAATCTGAAAAAATTGCAGCAACATGATCTTGAGTATGCTTCAATGTGTTGGTCATAACTGCTTCTATTGTTTCTCAATTGACATGGCTTTTAGTTTGAATGAAACTAGAGACATTTGGCTTCATTTCTTGTGAAGACTTTGAATTGAAATGTTATCTTAAAGAGTTCCAAATCTTGACTTGAAGTCAGGACATTGAGTGCAGCAAAAGTTGGGAATGAATGTATATGCATGTGTTCCATTTTGGGTGTTTATGGTTACATAGAGAATATGAATGGAGTATGGATGAGTTTGAGCTAAACTTGTGATGTTATGAAATGGTTTTATGCTAGAAGAGATGAATTTGAGCAGATTATGGGTATATATGATGATAGAGTGAGTGTAGGAACCTTGGAAGAGGCTTTGGAGGGAGGTTTTGGAGACATATGTCCGTTAAACGGACCTTCTTAGGTGTAAAAACACCCTTGGGACAGTGTATGTCCGTTAAACGGACATGGAAGTCCGTTTAACGGACCTTCTCAGGAGAAATGGGGTTGTTTGGTCGATTCATATCCGTTAAACGGACATGCAGGTCCGTTTAACGAACCTTCTCGGGACAACTTCAATATATGGCAATTTTGACCATTTTAGAGGCCGAATCTCGATTTGATGTCTTCATGAAAGTTTTAGATCTAGATGTCCTCTTTCAAATGGTCCAAAAACGAAAGGAATCCAAAATTTGTAGAAAGAGTTATGGCATTCGCGTCAAACTAGGTTCAACTTGATTGAGGTCTTAAACTTGGTTGTTTCTTTTGACTATAACTCCTTCTCTGAAGCTCCAAATGACTTGGTTCTTAAACCAAAAGATTTCTAAGACACTGTGCCACCTCTCCATAAAATTTTGTAGCATTCTGAATCGAATTGAAATAGATTGACCAAATAGAATTGTGTGAGTCTGTTGGAAAAGTGTCAATGGGAGTAGTTTTACCGAGCATACTTTAATGTTTTGATTGTATCTGGACCTATAGGATTCCAAATGAGGTGGTTTTTGAATTGGAATAACCTAGAGATATAGATCTATAAATTGTCTCAAGAGGTCGCATTAGTCAAAAAGTGATTAAGGCATATTTTCCAATGTATTGAACCGAATTGAGTGATTTTGGTGTCAATGGAAACATAATACATAGAGGAACACTTTTCTAGAAGAGAGTATGACCAAATTATATCAGTTTCACTTTCTGAGTGAATATGAATAGTACACCTGAAAGTGTGATGTGGAAAATTTCTGAAGTGAGACAATGAGAAAGGAATGGAGATTTTAATGGGTTTAGTGAGGCATAAACCTAAGTATAAATTATACTTAGATGGGTTTTGAAATAGGAATGATTTTGTAATGAAATTATTGGTAAAATACCCGAGATTGTCATGAACATGCATGATACATATTTCATTTCAGTCATGTGCATATTAAACACTATGATTGTACAAATTGTGATGTATGTGTATCTTGCATAAATGAGCTGTGCAGGCTAAGCATCTGCATTCGGGTGTTCCCAGAAAGCGGAAGAAATTGCTAATCTGGAGCGTACTGTGAGTAGACCTACATGGTCTTACTTTATGGTTTGTTTGGTTATGTTATAAATTGAATGATTATTGGATAGTTATGTTAATTGTGATTGATTATGATGGGTTCCGGACAGGAGGTCCGATGATTGAGATAATTGACTTGGATATTGAAGTGCTCATTGAATGTGAAGTGGATTAACTAAGTGTACATAATTTGATGAAACAATTGTCTGTAAATGCAAAGTGTGAATATTTTTGAATGAGCAATTGCATGTAAATGAAAAGTGTGAATTTTCAACTCTAATGTTGAATGTCGGACTAAGGTCCGATGATATAAGATGTAAATGGGAATGAATGAGTTTACACAAATGTTAGTGATGCATTCCATATGATGAATGCATGAAATATAATGGTAGTTGTGACCAGAGTAGCCAACGATTAGAGCTTAAAGCTCAACGAGTGAAAATGAGCTTCGAGCTCAAAACTGATTCAGAGCCTCAGGCTCAATGTTCAATGAGTCCTAAATGGGACAGTTATCAATGAGCCCTATATGGGACAGTTCAGGCACTCGGTCGTATCAAAATAACAATTGAAAAGTGAATCGCATGTGTATTGCATATGAATTCTAGGAGTGATTCAGTGTATTGAATGAGAAATATCATGAATGATACAGTGGATTGAATGTGAAACAATATGAAGATGTGAAATGACTGATCACATGTATGTGATATAATATGGTTGCTAATGCAATGATGTGCATGACATGTGAATGTGAAATAATTTGAAATGTGAAATATGTGTTATGTGACTGGGTGAGCCATCAATGATGGTCACTCACTGAGTTCGCAAAACTCACCCAAAATTTGCAATTATTTTTCAGGCTTTGAAGAGTACCCCGTTAGACAAACGGGAGTATGCCCACTGCATGTAAGTAAAGATAGAGGTCGGGATCAGTTCACGTCTACATTAGTATTATCCTAATTTTTGTATAAATTTGTATTCCGCAAATTTTTGTAAAATAGTATTTTGTATTTATAGTAGGCCCCAATTGGTCATTGAAATTCTATTGATTGTAATGTGCTGATTAAAAATGTTACGAATGATAGTGAACCCAAATTGGTTAGTGGTTTCTGAGCATTTGATTATTAAAAAAAAGGGGGTTTATGCTGAATTTTGTCTCATCGAGTGTTTTAGCATGCCACCCTCGCGGGTCACGGACTCGGATATCACCCACGATGTCGGGTTCGGGTCCTGCGGGAGTGGGGTGCTACGAAAAAACCTAGGGCTACCTAGAATACATTAAATATATAAATAGTGAGACAAAAGGGAGGAGGAGCTTCTTGCATTAGCCACCATCACGAAACCCTAGAGAGAGTTCATCGAGAGATTTGAGAAAGAGATGAAGGAAAAGAGACATGAAGAAGAAGCCTACACAAAGTACTTCCCAGAATAGGAGGTTTCTGTCGTTGCTACCTCCATCATCCATTAGGATCTATTTTCTAGTGTATTTCCATTTTTATCTATGTAGAGAATTGGAATAGTTGTTGAGAATAGGATTTATGAATATTAAAGATTGTCTAAACTCACCTTCGGGTTATTTTAATCTTTGATTCAATAAAAATCTGATTGTTTATATGAATTGGATTCATTGTGATTGATTTATGCATTTTCATAAATCGGTAATAGACTGAAAGGGTGAATCGATGAAAAATAATTAAATTGGGCTAACGAGAGTTAGGTAATTTAATAAGAACAAGAAATCAATCAAATTGGTAATTGTGTGACGAGAGATCTCACCTAGGTTTTGGTAGTCTAGTGGAAAACTTCAGAACTAATTAGGGTTTGAATAAATTGTGAATTAAGAAATTGCAATTTTTCATAATCTAATTAGGGTTTATAATTTAGAGCTTTTGGTTATAACTCGAGAGAGAGTAACAACCCTAGGATAGTCCAAGACCAATAATTCGACATTTCATAATTAATTAGGTTAGTGTTGAAAATAGGTAAAAAAATTTCCCTTTCTCTTAATTGGTAGTTCCTTAGGTTGATTCCTAGTGTGTGCATTGCAATTTGCTAATTTGTTAATATTTCATGATTTATTCTTGAGTTGAATTGGTTGATTGAATGGCGTTATTGTTTTAGCTTAGCTACTGTTGAATTTCTACAATTTGTTTTGGCCTTAGAGTTTAGGATTAGATTAACCCTCCTCGTGAGATTGACACCTTATATATTATGCGAACAACCCGTACGCTTGTGGAATATTGAGGTTAAAATATTAAAACTACACATATTGGAAAACCATGATCAAGGTTTTGGTGCCGTTGCCAAGGAGGCGATTAGTTTAGTTCTATAGTTTAAGGCGTTTATTTTACTTTTTAATTTCATTCTTTTTTTTCTATTTCTGAAATTGTGATCTTGGATGAACACAAGAGTCACGATAAGTTCGAGTCGCGTAGTTGAAAAATTAGATTAAAAAATCACTCGACTAAAACGAGCCATTAGGAAAGCTCGGCGTAACGAAGAAGAAGAAATCGAGAAGATAACAATGGCCGTGGAATTTCAGTAGGATTTGGACCATGGAAAAAACTAAGGACGATAACAGAGGACCCTTATGGACTTTATGAGATCAGGTTCAATGCGGCTAATCAAGGAGTAGCTAGACTACCAGTATAAGCCGCATCATTTGAAATTAAACCAGCTCTCTTGAACAAGCTTCAATAGAACGTGCAATTTTATGGACTAGCAAACGAAAACTAACGCGCACATAGTGAACTTCTTAGAAATCTATGATACCTTTAAGTACTATCAGATGTCGGAAGATGTAGTTAGAATTAGGCTCTTTCCTTTTACCCTTAGAGATAGAGCAAATGCTTGGTATCACTCCCTTAACCCAACCAATGTTACCCATTGGGATCAGTTAGTCCGTTTCTTTTTAGATAAATATTTTCCCCTTACTAAGACCTCTAAGATCATCAAGGAAATCACCTAATTTCTAACAAGGTGACAGGGAATCAATCTATGAAGTGTGGGAACGATACAAGGATTTATAACGGAAATGCCCACATCATAACTTACCCAAGGAATTTTTATTACAAATGTTCTATAATGGAGTTACCCCGCATACGAGAGGCATAATCGATGTAGCTTTAGGAGGATAATTGATGAGGAAGATAGCTGATGAAGCGGAAGAATTAATAAGGGAGAGGGTGAGTAACAGTTGTTTATGGACGAATGAACTGAGTAGACAAACTACTACATTCCGTGAACAAAAAAGAATTGTGGCTATTGATCAAATGACGGAAATACAAGCGAGGATTGATAACTTGACTTAATAGCTTAACAATATGAAGGCTTTGTCCTCAACTCTAGTGAAGGTCGTACAACTTAAGTGTGAACTATATGGACAATTGGACCATGACACAGTGGACTGTTTCTTAATGAAGGAAGGTGATCCAGAGCAAGTGAATGACATGGGAGCCCAATATGGACGAGGAGGGGGGGGGGGAACCAACCCCTACTCTAATACTTACAACCTTGGGTGGAAGAATCACTCTCACTTCTCTTGGACGAACCATGCGGGCGGACAGTTCAAACCTCAAAGACAATCGAGCTTCCAATAAGAAAAACCAAGCTTAATGGAATCTAAATTGGATAAGATTTTAGATAAGATTGGAGATATGGAGGATGCATATAGGAGGCTTGAGAGCAAATTCGAGCAAGTTACCAAAAACCACGCCTCTTCAATACATAATCTGGAGGTCCAAGTAGGTCAACTAGCTGAAGCAATATCTACTCCGAATGTAGGAATTCTTCCAAGCAATACCAATTCTAACCCAAAGGAAAGGATCATGGCCATTACTCAATCCCAGGAAAAGGAACTTGATCATACAAAGGAAAATGGAGATAAAGGAAAAGGACAAGTAATTATGGAACTCCTTCCAAGTGAGCTCGGAATTGAGCCAATTAAGAAATCTCGACCCAAATTACCATACCCTATTCTAGCACAACAAAAATCATTAAGTAGGGTAACAAGGAATTCTGAGGAGGTTGACTTAAACAAGGTTGAGAACATAACAAAACACTTACCAAACTTGTAATAGTTTGACTTTTCATGAAAACATACTTAGGATTAGTTACAGAGTTGAACAACCAAAGAATTATTAATGAGTGTGTGCAATTCGGAAGGGTAAACAATTTAACACTTGATTCTGGATTAATATGTATATTTAGTTCAGAGACCCAGGACAAGGATTTTTCATGTTAATGATTTGAAATGACTTGAATGATTGTGTTTTAAATTAAATTTATTTCATGAAGATGAAACCATTGTCTCATTACTGCATTGTGTGCTGTGTGAATTAGTATGTGTTTGCTTGAGGACAAGCAAACGTTTAAGTATGGGGATGTTGATAAGCGTGAAATGCATCGTGTTTTAGGGTATAATTTGATATGTGTTTATCTATTTATTCAATTGTTTAGTATGTATTTTCTGTAGAATTGTATTAGTTTGTGAATTATTTATGTTGAAGTGTTTTTATGGGTTAGTACAAGCATGTGAGCTTAATTATTATGTCTTTGAGGTACCTTGATGTATTTGTTAGTGTTTTAGGGTCAACAATAAAGAACAGAGAAGTTTCGAAAAGACTTGGAAAAAAACAACAACCCACAATCATAGCCTATTTGCCACGATCATGAGAGAAGCATAAGACTTAGCCCATGATCGTGACAGAAAGTGTACAAGTGGCCCACAATCGTGGCCTAGAAAAATCTCTCAAAACTCGACTTTTTTGAGTGGCTGCATCGGGCAGACACCCAGACACACAAAAAAGTCGAGTTTTGAGGATTTTTTGGATCTTTCGAACCCGAAAAAATCCTAAGGCTACCAAAAGCACATTAAGTGTATATATAATGAGACAAAAGAGAGGAGGAGCTTCTTGCATCAGCCACTATCACGAAACCTTAGAGAGAGTTCATCGAGAGATTGAGAAAGAGAAGAAGGAAGAGAGACGTGGAGAAGAAGCCTACATGAAGTACTTCCAGGAACAGGAGGTTTCCCGTCGTTGCTGCCTCCATTATCTATTCGAATCTTTTTTATAGTGTATTTCCATTTCTATCTATGTATAGAATTGGAATAGCTGTTGAGATAGGATTTATGAATGTTGAGGATTGTCTAAACTCACCTTCAGGTTATTTTTTTTATCTTTGATTCAATAAAAATCTAATTGTCTATGTAAATTGGATTCATTATGATTGATTCCTGCATTTTCATTAATCAATAATAGATTGAGAGAGTGAATCGAAGAAAAATAATTAAATTAGGCTAACAAGAGTTAGGTAATTTAATAAGAACGAGAAATCAATCAAATTGGTAATTGTGTGATGAGATATCTCACATAGTTTCTGGTAGTTTAGTGGAAAACTTCAAATCAAATTAGGGTTTGGATAAATTATGAATTGAGAAATTACAATTTTCCATAATCTGATTAGGGTTATAATTTAAGGCTTTTGGATATAACTCGAGAGAAAGTAACCAACCCTAGGATAGTCTAAGACCAACAATCCGACATTTCATAATTAATTAGGTTAGTGTAGAAGATAAGTAAAAAATTTCCCTTTCTCTCAATTGGTAGTTCCTTAGGTTTATCCTTGGTGTGTGTATTGCAATTTGCTGATTTGTTAATATTTCGTGATTTATTCTTGAGTTGAATTGGCCGATTGAATTGCGTTATTGATTTAGCTTAGTTATAGTTGAATTTTTGCAATTTGTTAGAGTTTAGGATTAGATTAACCCTCCTCGTGAGATCGATACCTTAGATACTACGCGAACAACCTGTATGCTTGCGGAATATCGAGGTTAAAATATTAAAACTACATATATTGAAAAACCGCGATCAAGTTTTCTCAAGAGTTGGTTAGCCCTATATGTAACATCTCGTTCCCATATTAAGAGTTAAAACCCAAAAATATGGTACATGTGAGATCAATGAGAGATTAAGAAAAATGCATTTTCATGCTCATGCTTATTGTTAGCATACAAGCACGTGAATTTGAATTTTTGCACACATTAAAATGATTGTACATGCATTCATTGACATTCCAAGTATAATTGACTTATATATGTGAAAGGTGATTTTATTGAGAATTGTGGTTTGTGTGCATCGAAAATTTAATTGGAAAGTGTGTTTAGTGATTTTAAATTTTTGATGAATTTTAGGAATAAATTATGAAAATGTTGAATATTATTAGACTAGGAAAAATGCCATTTGGCGAGTAAATTGATGGAAGGAAATAGAAATAAGAAACAAATGATATTGGAGAATTGTTAAAAATGATTTTAGAAATTATTGAGAAAATGACTTTGAAAATTTGGAGATGATTTTGGAATTTGTGAGAAGATGTTATTGAAAATTTTTGGTGATAATTGGAATAAAAAGATAGGAGTTATGGAACTAGTTCAATAAGAACTAGTTAGCTGGGAAACTAGTTAAAGCTTTAGAAATTGGACAAGTGTCTAAGTCTTAAGCCACAATTCTTTTTATTTGAAAGACCAAGACACTGTTTTTCTTGTCTTAAAATATCTTCTCTGTGACTTTCCTCATCTTCTGGAAGCTTCATTATTGTCAGAAGTCTCCCACCCTCACAGCATAAGTCTTACTCTCACTTTTCACTTGCTACCTCATTTTTGTTATCTTCTTCACTATAACCGAAATCTCTAACCCTGCAACTCTTGACTGATGATGATCGGGTGATATTAAAAAGCTAGGGCTCATGTGATTTTTGCAGAGTTGGAGTTTTAAACAAGTAAGCATTTTTATGGGTTTTCTTGTTATATGAGATGAAACATGCATCACGTTAGCTCACTATTAAATGGTTATGAAATAAATAGAGATATACATATTTGTTGAAAAGTGAGTGAGGAATTTTTTGGGTATTTCGTATGTGTTGTGTTTGCATATTTGATGATCAATATGTCATAAGATAGTGTTAAAAATGAACTTTGAGTGTGATAGATCGATGAAAATAAGAATGAAAAGAGTGCAGAAGTTTTTGGAGATATGAAAGATGTATGCTTTGTTTTTGTTACTGTTGATATACATGTATATTGGTCTTCATTATTGTTCGTGCAAATTTCTTGGTGTTTTTAGAAATGAACTCTAATAAGTTTAGAGATAAGAAATAGATGCAAGATGATGTCTGGATATGAGTAATGAATGATTAAATTGAAAGTTGAGAAGAAAGTGAAGAAAGAGCAGAAAAGTGAAAATGCGTGAATATATTTTGTTTTTGATATTGGTGCTAATCATGGATTTGATATGTTTTTGAATGTTTGGAGTTAAATAGGAGTTGAAATGGTGAAATGAAAATGGAGAATGTACAAAAAATTAAAGTGCAGAACAATGAAAGATGAAAATGCAGAAAACTTGAAGAACAAGTATGAATGGGTGATGTTTCTGGATGTTGTTTCTTAATCATGGATTCTGGAGTTGCTTGTGAAGGATTAGAGCTAAATGAGAGTCGAAAATGAAGTGAAAATAAGGGAAAATGTAGATTAGAAAAAGAATGAAAGAAGAAGAAGGATAGCAACATTTATGAAGAAGGAAGAAAAAGAGAGGAAGAAGAAGAAAAATTGTAGTATCGGAAGAGAAGAAGAAAAGCACGATCGTGACTTTGTAAAGAACCAGGAAAAGCACGATCGTGATTTTTGAAGTCCGTTGGAAACTCACGATCGTGACTTCTAGGGCTACCGAAAGGAGACTGTTTTCGAACATCCTTCAATATTTTGGCTATAAATTCTTCTCCTAAGCTCCAAATGACATGGGACTTAAACCATTGGACTCGGAACACTTGGCTCTAATGGGTGTGCAAAATCATTTGGGAGAGATTGAGCAAAAAATTTGGGACTGGTTCTAGTGGGTGTGCACAGCCGTGGGTTAAGGTTGCACGACCATGACTTGTTAGTGTGCACGGGCGTGCGTGAAGGTTGCATGCCCGTGACATGGTTATGTTGGAATGCATGACCGTGCACTAATGATGCACGACCGTGACTTATTTTGTTAAAGATTAATGCACGATTGTGCACCCGAGAGCTTTTTGCTCACTGAACATTCTTCCTTCTTTTGCCTATAACTTCTTCTATAGTTATTCAAATGGAATGATTTTTGATTTGTAGTAAACTAGAGACACAGGGCTATAATTTTTTTTGAAGAAATCAAATTTTAATTCTGCATCTAGAATTCCAGATTTTGAATTAAATTTGAGTACATGATACTGTTTCAGTATAAGAATAGTCTGAAAATGTTTGGGGTATAACTTTCAGATTACTAAACCAAATTGAATGATATTGATGTCATTAGAAACTTAAAAGATAGGAGAACAATTTTATAGAAGAGATTATTGTCAAATTACTTCATTTTCATTGTCAGAATGTTTATAGAAAATAGACTCGAAGGTCTGGAAATTTGGAGAAATTATAAGAAAGAATGAGAGTTGGGATATTGTATCATTATATAATGTTAGAATAACATTAGTGAATGAATTGTTGGTTTTAAAGCATAAAAAACATATGTATAATGGAAATGAAGAGGTTCATATGATTGTAGTTGTGATTCAAAGGAAATGAGTAATGGGTATTAAATTAAAGTGAATGAGAAATTGTTATTATTAGAGCAAATGATGCTAGAAAATAAATGATGAGCGACTGAATTATGAAATGAACATGAGCATAAGATGTGAAATTGGATAACATACTCGGGATTGTCATTAAGCATGCATTGTACTTATTTTGTATACACATTTGTGTATAAATGAATGCTTATAATTGTGCAAAGTCATTAATATGAGTGTGTGCAATGTGTGTATTGCATAATTTGGATGTGCAGGATAAACGTCCGCATTCAGACATTTCCATATCATGGAAACAAATTCTAATCTGGAGCGTATTGTGAATCAACCTAGATGGTCTCATTTCATTGTTTGTTCTGATTTCAATTTCTGCATTGAATGACTACGGTTTTGATTATTATGCAATGTGAATATGATTGATATGAATGTGATTTGCTTATGTTGATGCCGGACAATGAAGGTTAGAGACTTGATGCATAAATGTGATTTGAATATGAATGTCCAATCATATGATTGACTGAAAATATGAAAATGTGATGCATTACATTACATGAATGCATGAAACATAAAGGCAGTTGCGGCTGGAGTAGCCACCGAAAAAGAGCTTAAAGCTCATATTGTGAAAAAGAGTTTAAAGCTAAAAAAGTGTATAAGAGCCAAAGGCTTACTATGTAAAATGAGCCTGGTATCCTCAACGGATACGGGACAGTTATCAATGAGCTCGGTATCCATAATAAATACGGGCCAGTTATAGGTACTCGATCACAACAAAGTATTAAATGAAAGTGAGTCTCGTGCGCATTACATTATAGATTCTCATGCGCATTACATTATAGATTATATGTGTATTTTAAATGATTGAAATGATTAAATTGACTGCTTTAAATGTGATGCTATATGTTAAATGAAGTGATGTAAATTATATGAACATATGATGTAATGTGTTATATGATTGAGTAGGCCATCGGGGATGGTCACTCACTGAATTTAAAAAACTCACCTAAAATTTGCAATATTTTTCAGGCTCAGAAGAGTTACCCTGTTAAGCAAACGGGAGTATAGCCATTGCATTCAAGTGAGAGATAGAAGTTAGGATCAGTTCACGTTTGCATATGTAGTTCATTGTTATGTATCCAAATATGTACACAGAAGTATTATAACATGTGTATTAAATATTTCTATTTTATAATAACTTTCCAAATGAGAAATGTTTGTAACCCTTATGATTGAAAAAGTTTATGAATATAGTGGGCCCAATTGATTATTGATTTCCGTATACGTATATGACAAATTTGAAAATTTTGTACTAAGTTTCAAATGTTGGACTATTCTAACATGCCACCCTTGCGAGGTATGCACTCGGACATCACTCAGGATGTCGGATACGTGTTGTAGGACCTCGGGCTCTCGTCCACAAGGCCTCGGCTCTCAAGCCTCGCGCCCACCTGCTTGTAGATATTGTCCGCTTTGGGCCTCGACCTCTAGGGCCTCGCACCTTCATGGTTTTGTTTTTTCACAAGACTTCCCAGGAGGTCACCCATCCTGATACTGCTCTAGCCTTAACGCGTTTAACTTTGGAGTTCTAATGGGATCCGGTGGATTAGGGCATGGAAAACGTGTCTATAAGTAGAAGGTATCCACACCCTTATAAGGGGTGCTTTGTTCTCCTTCCCAACTGATGTGGGATCTTACAGTCCACCACCTAGGAGGCCGAAGCCCAAAGCGGACAATATCTACAAGCGGGTGGGTACGAGGTCCGAGAGGCCGAGGTCCTATGTGTGTCTTGCGAAAGTGGGGTGTTACACTATAACTTCTCACTTCCTTTCCCTATTTGCTAAATACCATCTCCTGGAAACCTCCTCTTTATGTTAATCTATTAAAAAAACCTAAAAAGAGCTATAGATGATTTAAAAGGGTATAAACTTAAAATTTCAATCTAAGAGTGATTAGAATAAACATTGTCACCACAATGAGCATATGACTGTGAGAATTAATTAAGCCAATGCTAATTTACCAGTGCTCTATCCAACTTCTTCATACTTAGTAACTCCCCTCTGTTTGTTTTCCCAGGTGAGAGGTGACCTGTGTAACTAAGATCCACAAGATCAACCTTCTACACAAGGCCAATGAGCTCTTTACAAGTACTCTTATGATAGATTCTACCACCTCTATCCTTTAGAGGGGATAAAATACAGTTAAAATCACTAGTAATCACCAGAGGACCAACTACTATTACATTTATTTCTTTAATGTCATCCTAGAGTTTAACTTTTTGAAATAAGAAGTTTGAGACATAAGTCAAAGTTAGTTCAAACATAATAAGCAAATCTTGAATCCAACGTTTTAGATGTATGAGTTAATCAAATTCCCATGCTAGATATAATTCTACTTTTTCTGAATTATAAGCACATATTATCCTCTCGTTTTAATGTGAGAATGAATTGTAAGCATTTTTCATTCAGTCCCTAAAAATCTGAGACATTTTTGCGAATGAAGCTACTTTATTTTTATCTCAATAAGTCCTACAATCCATGGTTTCTTCTCTAAAATTACCTTTTTCATACCTTGTCTTTTTAGATGGTCATTCAACCTTATAACATTCTAAATTAGCACTGTCATGTCAAGCAAGGTTGACCCCTTTTGCCTTGTTCTTCCCTTTCTTTCTTTTTTATTTTCTTCTAGAGCTAATAGTAGGGTCCCTTCCTTCTTCCATATTGTTACCAGCTTGTAAAGTATCTTCATCACTGCATAAGCTTGTAACACCAGTCTCCTTATCCTTCTCCTAAGCAATATCTTGAGTAATTGTATTAAGAAAAGTGCATGACTCCCTTTTATTTAGAGCCTTACACATCTCCTTATGTGTAACAATTCTCAACCTCTTTACTTTCCTTCTTTAAATTCTATTCAATGTTGAAGTGACTAGAATTAGTTTGTGTATCCTATCCCATAAGCTCATCATATCCTACTGTCTTGAAAGTTTTACCTGTGGGTTTCCATTTTCTGTTGAAGTTATTAGGCTTCTAGGGTTAAGTAATAGGTATATCTATTCTTACTAATGCCTTTTTCTCTCCTAGCCTTATGAGCTATTAGGCAATTAAACATTCTTTTTTATTTTCACAAACATTTTAGCAAAGAAAATCCTCTTTATGCTTACAGTTTGTATTTTTATGCAAATAGGCTTCTTTAGGGAGTTAGCTAGGTAGCTAAGCCCTTCAATGGTCCAAAATTCTAAAGGAACCTTATGGAAATTGACCTAAATTGTGATGGTATCAATACTACCTCTATCTAATTGAATACTTAGCTTCTATTTTTGTAAGAACAGAGGTTATCCCCTAACATGTCAAGGCCCTTGTTCAAGAATCTCACTTAGAAATGTCTCATTGCTGAATTTGAATAAGAATGTATCATCTTTTTCTCTCTAGGCTTTTCTTGCTCCACCTGTTTGCAACCTAGGTTTGAAATAATGGAAAGGTATGTCTTTTATGCCAAACGAATCCAACAAGTATAGAGGACGATACTGAAGCTCTAGTTTTGATCAAATCCACAGGTGGAGTAAGGACTCCATCCACCATGACATCTTAAAAGTGTCCAAGTTTTCCTTTATTACGTTGAGTGGTTAATCTATTTTTCAGACCATATCAGGTTGACTAGGTGGCTTCATTGTAGCTAAAGATTCACCATTTTAGTAGCCTGTGCATTGCGAGCTAATATAGGGAGGTTTATCCCTCTTGCTTCAATGCTATTAGTCGCATGAGGATGTAGGGTCAATAGAATGCCTTCCATGGAACAAAGATCCCTCATAGGTTTGCACCAAAGCGACAACAAACATGTCGCATGAGGCAACTTTCAAAACAAGAAAAGAGGCAGGGACAATGTGATAAATTGCTAGAGCAAAGTTGGAGAGAGGTTATTTGATAGAATTTCACAGTTATGACAATATGTGGCTTATGTTGTTTTATTTTATCGTTCTTTCTAATTCTTAAGGCTATTAGTATATTAAATTTTCATACATGTGACTTAGGTTGTTTAGTATTTAGGGTGAATTAGGTTACATCTCTTTCTAATTAACTATAACTTGTTCCATCTCTTTCTAATTAACTACAACTAAGGAAATATAGTAAATAATTGCAATGGTGAATATTCTTATAGTAAATTGACTTATTCTAGTATTGACAATGAGTATATCATTTCCAAGGTGGATGTGTACTTAGTTATGAATGATCTTTTCTATATTTTAATTCACAATTTTAATTTATATTTTTATAATTTTTTACTACAATAGAAGTAACTACTTATTTTTTCTTGTTTACAAAGAACAAATCCAGACTAGGTACTCTTTGTTGGATTAACTCTTCCTATTGCTATTATATATATTCTTAGTAGTAAGGTTTTATTTTTTAGATGTAAGAGGCAACATATAAAATTTGGCACCATTTTCATAGAGGATTTTAGTTAATTTAGCAGCTTTAATATTTTTATTTATATTTGACTCCTTAAACATTTATACTTATTACTCATTTTTCTAATCATGTTAATTTACATTATAGCTAGAAAAATTGGAGGAACTTTTTGTAGGTTAAATAAGGATTCAAAACAAAGATCATAATAGACAAGTTAAACTCATAAATTCTTATTTGATAGTAATCCAAAATATAAGAGGAAATGGCAATGGTATATAGAATTTTGTAGGAGCTTTTTGCCCTGATATGAATCCATAACCTTCTTCATCATATTCCCTACTTTAGAGATCAAAAACACGCTTGAATTAAAATTTATACTAATACATGTCTTTCGCACATTTATAGTCTTATAGGAGAAGATTCTCATAAGCACATAATAGAATTCCATATGGTGTGAATAAGTATGAAACCTATGGAAGAACAAATCAAGCTTAGAGAAGATGTAGTGAAGGATTGACTTTACCACTTGCTATTTATCTCCACATGAAATTTTATGATGATGTTATTTCTGGGTAGGCATTTCCTAGACCTAAGGGCAATCTCCATTTAGAAAGAAATTTGTGTTATATGTTAGAAAAATGAAGAGTCTTTGTACGAATAATGGGAACGTTTCAAAAAGTTATATGTTATTTTCCACTATCATTGAATCAATGAATACTATTTTTTCACTACTTGTATGAGGAAATTTTGCATGCCAATAAGAGTATGATTGATGTTGCTAGTGAAGGTGCAATGTCGGATAAAACTCCAAAGGTTGCTAGGAATTAACTTGATTGCATCTATGGCGTTTAACTCTCAACAATTTGGTACTAGACTTGACATAATACCTAAACGCATCGACGTGGTATTTTTTTCTTCCCTTGAATAATATATCTTAGAATCTAGCCTCTCTTATTCTTAGAGCTACAGGTAATATGCATGCATATAATGAAAATATGGGTTGGAAGGTATGTCTATGCAATCATTCAAAATGTCGGATCTATAAAGTGTAGACTGTAAAATTGGTAAAAACAAGATTAAAAAGGGCATGATAGAATTAATAGCATCCATTGACTCCATGTTTTCTTGAATTAAACAAATTGATAGATGTAGTGCCTACCTTAGGGGAATAGTCAAAGATGTGTGTTTTGGAAGTAAATGATTGGTCTTTCTGTGCTAATTTTTATGTAGTTAATTTTAAGAATGATCATCAAACAGCACCTATTTTGTTCATAGTAGCCTACTTACCATGAAATTTGACGATAAGATTGAATATTTATGTAGTCCTGTAATGAAATATCTCCATCATGAACAGCTGTCCAGACAGAGTGGTTAGAGAGGATAATTGAACGAGTGATCTCTAGACTAGTACGGAGCAGCAGCAGTTGATATTTGATAACTCATATTCTACCTAGACGGACCCCTCCTCCTGGTTTGGTGCAACTTATAGTAATCCAAGAAGAAGGTAATATTAGTATCTGAACAACAAAACGAATCGAATCCAATCATATAAGGTACCCAACTCAAAGTCTCAGTCTGCTCTCGCTTCCTTTTTTTGAATTAAGATCTTTTATTTAATATTATTCTGTCTCATAGAATCTTAGTTATTTATTTTGCAGGACTCACGTAGACTCATGTGGAACCTACATAAATAAATAGCTAAAATTTATTAGACACAATAAGACATCATAATATTGGACAGAGGATCTGAACTATCTTTTTTTTACCCTAGTATTATTATTTACGTGTGACCAAAACTTGCATGTTTATTTTCTCGTAGAAATATTACATTTTGCTGCTATTTTTATGTCTTACGTTGGAAATGAAATGAATTTTAACATTTAAATAAGGATGACACGATCCAACCAACGTCTTCAAAACAATAAATTGCTTGAGCCTCCGCTCTGTTCTGTTCTCATCAAACTCTTGCCAACTCCCAATTTCAACAAACCAACATCAAAGAAGAAGATGAAGAAGCATTTTCTCTCTTAGGATTCGACGACTTCCTAAAACCCTAGATTTGTCTCTCATTACTTTCAGGTACGTTTCTCTCTCTTTTGGACTCACTTCACTTCTCTGTTCTCAGATCTGCTCTCTTTCTTCCGCTCCTCTCTTTTCTTTCTCCTGATCTGCTCAAAATTCATTCCACCTTTCATTCTGCTCTCCTTCTTGTTTCTTTTACTTTCGTTTCTATTTTACGTTTACATTGGGACAATGCACGGGGACTTGTCTGCTGGTTACTGTTATCGGGACCTCTTCATTAAGTTTGCCTGCCTTACTATATTTTCATTGCTTCCTGTTCATATATATAAACTGCACACACAGCATTTAACTACTTACTATGAAGTTGAAATCGTACTTACTCTCATACAATATCACGTGAATTATATATGCTCTATTTATTTAACTCATTTTTTATATCTGTTTTCTATTTAGCTGGAAAAACATAGGGTAGAAAAGTTTGGGAATCAGAAAGATGAAAGGTTCGGTATTTCAGTGTTCTCTTTTTTGATGACCTGACCAGACCAGACCAGAGGAGTGAAAAACAAAAGGAAAATAAATACCTACCTTTATTGCCCGAATCTAATAGTCTGATTATGTTTGCTTCAACTTATTATTTGTAGAAAGTACCTTCGGTAGACAAATTCTTCACTTTACGTTGACATTTTGTTGTTGCAGGGCTAAATCCACCCTCTTGAAAATGGATTTGGACGATAAGTTTCTTGCTATAGGTATGCTGACGGCCATCCTCATCCAATGCAACTTCGTTTACTCCCTTCTTTGTGTTCCATTCTTTGCCGTTCTTGCATTTTAACATGAAAACAGAGGTTTATTTATGGTCTACGGCGAGAAGTTGACTTTAAGGGCTTTCCTGATGCGATCTTAGTCCTGTTGCTATAATATCCTGGTGCTATGTTTGATAGAAGAGCTTAGCCATTTCTTGAGTGACTTACTGTTTGATATTGTTTAATTTTGATGCCCACGTCGTGTATTCCTTCTCAGAGTAACTAAATCCCCAACAGTTTGTCAATTATAATGTTAACGTCATGGGAACTAAAACATTGTTACTGCTATTGAAAGAGAGATGGAGAAGTGGTGTTTACAAATTCTTTTAATTGAACAGTATAGATGGCTAGTTTGTCGTTAAGCCTTCCAAGGTGATTTCCACCTAAAGTACACTTCTAATACATATTGTGGAACAGCAATTATATTTCAGTTGCTAGGGTCTTATTATGATTCAAAATTCTTTCTATCCAAATGAAATGCAATGTCTAAGTTTTCTTGGATTTCTTATCCAAGTCCGCTAGTTGGCCATGAGCTTGTAGTTACTATAAACAAGTGGTGAAAATGTCAGATGCTGATATCTAAACATCAGAATAATGCTATTGAATTGTTGTAATAATTTTCTCCGCACTGAAAATCTGTATAGAATGTGTCAGTGATCATATTAACAATGAAACTTAGAAGCATGTCTTTCTAAAAGTTTATCTTGCACTTTGACAACCAGAGAATCTACAATCATGACTATAGCTACCAAACCACAATATTTAGCACTTTAATGAGATTTCTTTTGTGAGAATGGTAAAACATAGCAACTTGATACTTGGATAATATATCTTCATGAAAGCTTTTGAACCTATCTTTTACTGTTTTTAGTTTAGATTGTGATAGAGCTCTCAGTGTCAATGATGTACATATGACAATAGATTGTGATAGACCTCTCAGTATCAATGATGTACATAAAACAACTTTCTCACCTTGTTTGATGCTGCCTCTTTCCACATTGGATTATCGTTAAACAAGTCCATATATTCATATTAACTTGCTGATGAACAGAAAGCTTTGTGGAATTTTCTTTCGACTGGTCCAATTAATTACCCTCTTCTTATGTTATCATCAGGAAATATGAAGATGTGTAAGTTTCTATAAAGAAGCAGCTATGTAGTATGGTGTTGAAGTCTTGATGTTTTTCCTGATCATTATATTGTACCTGATGAAACTAAAATTGTTTGTATATCATGTAGGCCTATAGTTGCTTGAACAAACTTTTCCCCAGCAGATATCTTTGCCATAGTAACTGGCGTGGCATTCAAATTAGTGATTAGCAAAATGAGCTAAGGAACAACTCCAGCTTTAAATATAACGATGTGGATAGGGGACAAGAGAACCTTGGTTAACACCAAATGACTGTCATTTAGTACCCATATAAATTATCTAGTTACTTAAAATTGAAAGCTGTATAAGCGAACAAAAAGTCAGATTCCCCTACCAAAGGAAGGTTGGCATTGCAGGCCCAGATAACCCACATTGCTCAATAACTCTTGCATTGTGCATGGATGGGTATACCATCAGAATTTGCATTAGAAGTAACAAACTGTTACATTTTTCCTGAAGACATCCTCACCTTTTCTAGGTTGGTCTCTTGTTTTCATTCAGTTTGTGGAGTTCGAAGCCTCTCTTCAAGTGTGCAAAGCACGCCAGAAAAAAATGGAAACTCAGATGATGCTTCAAAAAGCCCAGAACTCTCTCAGGAGTTTCTGAAGTCTGGTCCAAAAAAGGAACTTGTTAAGACTTGCTTTGACAAGGATGAAAAACACTCAGCTTCATCAAAAGGGAAGATGACAGAACTTACAAAGACAAGTAATATAACACTTAAGAAGCAGGAGCTGAAGAAAGCTTCTTCTAGTCCCACTCAGCCTTCTTCTAAGAAGCAAAGGAAGGGGGAAACCCCAATAAGAATCCTACCAGATTCTGAGCAGAGCCCAGATATAGGCTCCCCAAGTACCTGGGTATGCCAGAATTCTGCATGTAGAGCTGTTCTGCCCATTGATAACACATTTTGCAAAAGATGCTCATGCTGTATCTGTCATTTATTTGATGATAACAAAGATCCCAGTCTCTGGTTGGTTTGTACATCTGAAAATGGTCAGGATGATTCTTGTGGGCAGTCTTGTCACATTGAGTGTGCCCTTCATCGTGAAAAGGCCGGGGTTGTTGATCTTGGCCAGTTGATGCAGCTAGATGGCAGCTATTGCTGTGCTTCTTGTGGTAAAGTTTCTGGAGTACTTGGGTATGTAAATGATAATTACAGCAACTTCACTTGTGTCACTAGTTGGCCTTGAATCATGTGTCATCCATTATGTGAAATTGAAGTTGATATGCTTGACAATGTACAGTTCTCTGCACTTTTAGCTTTTTTCCAAGAAAAAATAAAATTCAGATCATCTAACATAAAAATTTCCTTGGGTTGAAAAAGAGTGTTATTAATGCCGGTTCACTACCTCATTGATTGCTCTGTGTTACCTTGATTTCATTTCTACCACTTAAATGACATCCTTTGAAGGATTTTTCTTATTCTAATTAGTAATTGAAGTAGAGAGCAATGACATGGATGATATTGTTGCGTGGTTGACATCAATATTTGGGCTCATTGGATTTCTATGATGAGATTAATATTGACAGATCTTGGAAGAAGCAGCTAATTATAGCCAAGGATGCTCGTCGTGTTGATGTGCTCTGCTATAGGATATACCTGAGCTACAGGCTACTGGATGGGACTACAAGGTTCAAAGAACTGCATGATATTGTGAAAGATGCAAAAGCAAAGTTAGAAACAGAAGTTGGTCCAGTCAATGGCGTTTCTGCTAAAATGGCTCGTGGTATTGTCAGCAGACTGTCTATTGGTAGTGATGTGGGGAAACTTTGCTCTGCTGCTATTACCAAAGCAAATGAATGGCTGACAACCATAGCTAAGGGGAAACCAAATTTTAGAGGTCAGAAATTCGAAAAATTGTGGTTGGTTGTTTTATTTTCTGTATGTCAAACAATATCTTTATGAAGAAAATAATAAAATAATCCTTCTTTTTTTTGTCAGAGGACTCATTTCCTGCAGCTTGCAAATTCTTATTTGAAGAGTTGACTTCTTCATCAGTGGTAATTATTCTGATAGATTTTTCTAACGCATCGTCATCTGATATAAAGGGCTACAAGCTCTGGTATCGTAAAAGCAGAGAAGAGACGGACAGAATTGACCCTGTCTGTGTTTTTCCACGAACTCAGAGGAGGATTTTAATATCCAATCTACAGCCTTGCACTGAGTATATTTTTCGTATAGTTTCTTACACAGAAGGCGGTGACTTGGGGCACTCTGAGGCTAAGTGTTTTACTAAGAGCATAGAGATAATTCACAAGAATCCTGGTGCTTCTGAAGCTACAAATGTTAAGAAAGAGAATAGCCTTAGTGGAGGAAGTATGTCTAGTGCCAAGGGGGGATCTAAATCTACAGGAGCTATAAATTCTTCTGGATTTAAGGTTCGAGAACTTGGGAAAGTTCTCCATTTGGCCAGGGCTCAGCAACAAGGCTGTCTTGAAGGATTTTGTAGTGCTGATAATGAGAAATGCTGTGCAGCTAGCAAACTAGTCGAACCTGAAATTTTACAAGATAAGTTGCCACCAGCCTCACATGGTCTTGACTTAAATGTCGTTTCAGTGCCCGATTTAAATGAAGAGCTAACACCACCATTTGACTCTTCTCGGGATGAGGACAATGGTTTTACCCTGGAACAGACAACTGAGGCAGATGACGATGCTGCCTCTCGTGAAATAGAGAAAAAAGGTTTAACAAGATCCCGTGTTACTGATGAATTTCGGATATGGGGTCATGGGCCAAGTGGAGAGGCGCCTGCTGTTGATTCCCGGCCAGAGTTGTATAGGAAAAGGACTGCAGTTGTAAATGAAGAGGTACATGATTGTGACAGCACCCTGATAAATGGGTCATCATTTCATGTTTCCAATGGATCAGGTTGTTTGGATGAGAACTTTGAGTACTGTGTGAAGATAATCCGCTGGCTGGAATGCGAGGGTTACATTAATCAGGAATTCAGGTTGAAATTATTGACTTGGTTTAGCTTGAGATCATCGGAACAGGAACGTAGGGTGGTTAATACCTTCATCCAAACTTTGATTGATGATCCTAGTAGTTTGGCAGGACAGTTAGTTGACTCTTTTTCAGATATTATATCAATCAAGAGGTCAAGTCATGATTTTTGCAGTCAGCTGTGGCATTAATTTGGGGAGAGAGACAATCTCATACCCGCAATGATTGATTGTTTATTCAGATAAATCACTCTTATTGTGTTTTCTTTCTTTGTACAGACAATTTTTTCTTGATCACTTTGACAAGTCATTCAATTAGTTAACTCACAAGTTTGTTCGGCAAAGGCTTGCTTGCTGGTTGCTGAGACACTTCCATTATTCTCGAGCTTTATTTTTTTATTTTTTTAAATGACTAACCTTCTAAATTAGTTTTAAAATTTACTCAATCTTTCAATATATAATTATTATTTTTTATCTTGTAGCCTTGATGATGAGGCAATGTCTAAGATTGCTAGTAATCTAGATTCTCCTAACTTTTGTGTATTGTGTAAAGCAACTTAAGAGGTAGTTGGACATATGAAGCCTTATTCCATCATTCGGAGTTTTATCACTTATATAATTGAAATGTATCTCTTCTTATTTTATTGGATGGTTCACAATTCAATAATCATTTCTTGATTATTGCCTCCATTTCGTAAGAAGAAGGGTTTGATGTTCAAACTATTTTGACTTTTTTTTTTCTCTTTATTTATGTTCTCTGAAATGTGAGGCTAAACATTGTCTTACTTCGAGGAGATTTTGAATCGTTGCTAAATGCCTTTTGTAGTGTCTTATCTAACAGAATTATTGTTAATTTCGGGTCCATGCCTTTTTTTTCATTCTTTTAGTATTTTATTATTTTTGACTTTATATGATTAGATCATTAATTTGACAAGTTACAAAAGATATTTTGAAGATTACTTTATACTGCTTTTGTTCCCATTTTAATAATGCGTGTTTTAACTACAAGTGCATGGTGTAGTTGTAGCTAGCTCTAGTGAATATCGGTCAATCCCATAAGGACAATTGATTGACTACCAACTATTCACAAAATTAATTATCTAGACTAATAATTATGATTTATTGGGAAGGAAAATAAAATAATAATGCAAAATAACAAAGAAGAAGTAATAATTAAGGATAAAAAAATCTTTGAACAAGCTAGATTTAGGTAAGGTGTTCCCTGAGACTTTACGATATTCTACTTCTCTTTAAATTAATGAACAACTAGTTTTGAACCCCGTGCTTTGCACAGGTTGTTACAAAGCAAATAATGAATTTTAACTACAAAATTGAAAGGCAAACACAAGTATAAAATTAACAAATTGTATGTTATAAAATAAGATTAAGATAAAACAGGAATCTGACAAACAAAATGAGTCCAAAAATATGAGAGCCATATTTATACAAG
>JANIPN010000217.1:31401128-31414358 GCA_027478595.1 Erythroxylum anguifugum | reverse complement strand
ATCAAACCAAGTGAACCAGCTCTCACACCACGATCATACAGCTTGATTTGATCATCATCTCCCTTTGAATCACCTCCGTACACTTCTCTTCCCATCCAGTCTGTGTCGAACAGCAAGAAAGGAAACCATGCAATCCAGTTGAGACACGTCACCAAGAGAAGTATCCACATAGGTCTTTTCAAATTCTTAAGGGCCGCGAATATCTGCCCAAGAAATGGTTCAGAGCTGCCTGACTCAGCCATCTCCTCGTCCTCATCACCATTTCTGTTCGTAGGCTTCTCCGGTGACCATTGTTTTTCGGTGACGTAAGTGAGAGATAAGACAATTAAGGTCAATAGCAGCACAATGGAGATAAGGAAACAAGACTTGAGATTCGCACAATAGATGTCACAAGCTTTGGTTTTTGTGAAGGGAAAGAACTTGTATAAGTGAGTGTAGGAACCTGCGGCAAAGCCAAGAACATTGCCAACCGCCATGAAAAATGAGAAAAATGCATTGGCGGTACGTGTTTTCTTTTGGTTACCGGCGGAGAGATCAGCCAGAAAGGCACGGCAAGGACCTTGAAGCATGTTGTTGGCAACATCAAGAATCCAAAATCCAACAACAAACACCGCAATGGCGCGGTGTTTTATGGTCTTCCCTAGAGGGTCGCCAGATAGGTGGCCGAGGTCCGCTGCAAATCCGATGAGAAAGACCGCTATAGCGACGAAGGCAGCACCGGCAGCTATGTAAGGACGACGACGGCCGAAGCGGGAGGTACAGCGGTCACTGTGGTAGCCAACGGTGGGTTGGACGAGCATCCCGGATATAGGACCACAGAGCCAAATGAAGGAAGCCCATTTGTGAGGAATGCCTAGGAGCTGCACATAGGGGGTTAACAGAGAGAGCTGCAGGGACCAACCGAATTGAATTCCGGCGGCTATTGAGGACACCATTATGATCTTTCTCAACGGGCTTGGAGATGGTGGTGGCTGTTCCTGCTCAAACTGGGAAGCGAGGTGATGCTTATTGCTTAGTTTCAAAGCTTCGCTCTCCATGACTCTCGTATACACAAGTGAACAGTGTGTAATATAACGTTTGGCGATAACTTAAGTAGGAAATGTGTGTATGTCTCTATATATACTGGTTTTTGTGATGGGTGGTTGAATTGCGTAAGTGCTCGCGCATGTAAAAAGCGATGGTGCGACCTTATCCACTCCTCACCACGTCTCTGTCAGTAGCAGTACTTTTTAGATTCATACGATAGTCTACATTGCGCGGGCGATACTCATTGGTCTACGACAAATCCTGCTTATGAATTAAGGGCTAGAAACTTAGAAAGATAGGACTTAAAGAGACTTAGTCATAAATATTTAATTTACTATAATTATAAACCTATATTTAATATTATTTGCTTGTTATTTAATAGTTTTATAATATTTTTGATACTTAATTTACTTCAAGTATATTTATAGGTAATAATTGTCATCTCAGATCAAGAAAAAGAAAAATTAAGATGAAATCGTCGTATAGAATGAAAATATGAAGCAACTCGCACTTACGCGATTGTATACAGTGTTTGTGTAACTCGCTATAAATGTATTAAATTTTGAAGAATTTTGGTTCTAATCGTGTGGATGTACGCAACCATTTATATTGATATACATTACCATATATATTATCCGTGTAAGTTTTTGTGCTCATATGAAATCGTGAATCTAAGTACTTTTAGAGATACATGGTCACCTACACACCCGTGTAAATTGACTGTGTATAACCAAGAAATCCTAATTTTTACTATAAATGAACGTGAATGAAGGCAAAACAGAGACAACCAAGTTTTAAAGAGATTTTGAGTCGTAAGACACACAGAGAGGCAACAGTTCTGATCAAGGGACAGGAAAACACTAAGAAGAATATGTCACAAGATTCGGTAGATAACACCATCCAATCTAGTTTCGCAAGAAGATCCAATAAAAAAAAGAGAGATGTAGAATTGTGACTTCTTTGTTTTCTTTTAGTTTTTCTGCATATGTATCTTCGGCTTTGTTTTGCATAAGTAGGAACTACTTTGTTTAGTGTGTAGGTGTAATGACTAAGTTAAGATAACAATATGATTTGATATTTTGTTTAATACAATTTTATTAATTGATTTATTGAAATTTAATTATGTGTTTTATTCCTTTTTTAAACTCACTTGCAGTTTTTAACATTGAAAATTTCTTATAAGCATAGAAAGAATTAATCAAGTTTTTGACATCTTTTCTAAGAATTAGTAATATTTGAAAAACCTAGATTTTATTAATCTAACCATTTTTTTGTATTTATTTATTTTATTTTATTTTTGACTTATTCATCTTTTGAACTTCTCTACGTTGACTTTAGGTTGTGACTTATTGTTAGGGTTTGATATTCATCATTATAGCCATAACCTACAATGGAAGGATGGAGCGGACAATATTTTCATGGGAGTTATGATATGTCATTGCCTATAACAACGTCACAATTTTGGAAGAGAGGTATGGTGACATATTTTTGGAGTCTCAATTGATATCTATGTTGTATTATGATATTTGTGGGAGTAATCATTACAATCATGAATTTTGGACACCAAATTATATGTGGGGGCAACTAAGCATACAAAATCAGTTTTAGAGTGCACCCAATGAGAATACTTAAAATTCATATTAGAGCAACTCTTACGATTATGGATGGAATAATTATGCTTCAACTGAATATTTATAATGGCAGCAACAAGAAGAATGACTTACAAATGTAAAAACAGAATACCTTGCCACTAGCCAATGTGAACTTGAAGGGAGATTTTTTTCACCTGAATAAATTGAACATAATACAACATATTATTTAAGCTTATTAATGCCTCAGAGTGAAGAAAAGAAGTAACTATTGTTTCAGAAGAGAAAAATGAATAGATGATAGAGGAAGAAGAAGAAGAGGAAGTTGTTGTCAAAGAAGGAAAGTCCAGAAGTTGAACAAGATGATTAAAGAAGAAGATGAGGAGAAAGTTTTGGTCTAGGAAGAGGAAGTAGAAGAGTGGACAAAGGAAGTTGAGAAATAGCAAGAGGAGGAGCCAATTGTGGAAGCTACTGATGAATCATTGATAGTATAGATGGTTCCCACTTCCTACAAGACCAACTGCTTAAGCCAACTAATGATCTAGGGAGTTTTATTATTCCCTATTTTATTAACAGTTTGTTATTAAAAAGGGCATTAATAGAGTATATTGGAGTTATTAATTTGATACATTATGTCCTTATTACTATCTTGCAACATAAGGATTATTTGCAGGCCACGAAATTCCTATATGGAGAAACTGATGGAAGTAAGCCACTAATCATCGACCCAGGATGATGGTAAGCTAAAAATGTATGTTGAGTTAACGACATTAAAAAGCGCTACATGGGAGACAATCTGTGAGTTAGGATAGGTTCTATTTTAAATTCCATGTTATTCTGTGTTTATTTTGATGTTTAGCATAGGGTTTTATTAAGTTTTAATGTGTTTTAGGTTAGGACATTGAGCATCTTTATGAGATTGTGCAAAATTGTTATGTTAGATTGTTCAATTATTATTCATGATGCGCACAATTACAGAGAGTTATATGCTATTTAGACACGCTTTTATAGACTTACACAGTTAGGTACATGCCTGTGTAACAAACCATGTAAATTCATAAAAAATCACCGATCAGTGACTTATATGATCAACTACACGACATGGTATGTTACATGGGCGTGTAACTTACATGTCATATAACGGACCATATAAGTCCACAACAACCTTTCAATTTGCCCTAATTCTTAATTTTTCTCACTTTCTCTTCTATCCCTCACCCTATGCCATATCCCTCTCAATCTCCCATCCAATTTCTTGCAATTTAATTACAAATTAGTGACGCCCAAGTAAGTATTATTATCAATTTTACTTGTCTATGCTTGAATAATTAGGTGTTTTGTGATTTTTAGGGATTTTTTTCCCCAAAAACACCATTACTCAGGGAAGTACCAAATTCCAATCCTTTCTTCCTTTTTATTTGTATGTTCTTATATTGTGTACATTGGTGACAATTTACAATTTTAAGTGTGGGGAAGGGGATTCAAATTTCTTATGCTTATTATAATCTTTGTTATTGAATTTTATTAACCGATATCATGAATTAGTTGAAATCTGTTAAAAAATACTTAAAATCATTATTCATTATTGAATTGAATTAGTATGTAAAAGGATGAAAGTTAAAATAAACTTTCTTTTATAAGTCATATTTTTAGTAGTCATTGAGATAGTCAACTAATAAAAATCACATATTATTTACACACATAAGACTTTTTGTTATGCGAGTTTTGACCCCAATGACAAATAAATTAATAGTTTAAGCTCTTTTAGTCTTTCATGTGTGTTATCGTGCATAGTTAGATAATTCTAGAACTTGCTTTTATTATACATATTGAGATTGCATATGTTAAATGAGAAGCATTAAAGTGATAAAGGAATTTAGATTCAACATTTGTTTAGCTTATTTTCTTGAAATACCCTGCCATATTTTATCCCTTAAGAGTAAATAATTTTGAGCCCTAACATTTTTTATTGATTATGACCCCATTATTATCCTTTATCTTATCTTTCTTAAAGCCTTTTTATAAATTTGAACCATTAAGTTTATTTACATTAAATTTTTCTTGAAAATTGAAATTAGAAGAGTTTTATTTTTTAATTATTGGTACATGATTAATGCTAAAAAAATGTTGCGAGCAAGAAAAAAAGTATGTTAAAGTTATAATACCAAAGGATTTATAATGTGAAGGACCTATATATTGTGAAGAATAAGTTTTTTATAATTATTGAAATTTTGCTTTTGTAAATCTCCTTTAAACTTATCACTTTTTTATTCTCCCAATCATAACGTACATAAGCCCGTTATCTACTTTTGTAAAAAGGATTAGCATGCTAACATGTTTTATATTCTGATACATGTTTAATTTTGAAATAAACAAGTTCTGATCTAATACAAGATAAGCTTTGATACCAAACGATGTAACACCCATATACTCCCTGGGAGGATATGCAAATGTCACAAAATAGAAATGAAACAATTCATACCCAAAATCAAATCAAATTCATGAAAAGGCAATCTAGTCAGATCCTCAACATTAATTTGTTAAAATGTACGCTCAAAGATCTTAAGATTATTTGGATAAGTTCTAAGTACCAAAGTGTGACAAAATAAGTGAATAGATGGTCCCTTGTTGGAGGATCACCCATTGCTAAGATTTTAAGTCTGGTGCCTGGATTCTAACGCAGTGCAAGAAGAGAAAAAGGTTTGTCACAATAAATAAAAATTTGATTTCCAAAATAAAAAGTTCAAAACAAAAGCTTGAACTTTCCCCTGATCTAATTTCCTTATATGAATTTATATCATATAACCTTAGGTTTTTGGTGAGTCGAAGTTCATATTTAGTTTTTAAAATTTGATATTTAAGGTAAAGGATCTTTTCCAACTCGAATAAGAAGGAAAGGTTTCAAATTTTTTATCCACTTTAAGATATGTCTGTTTTATATATATACCCGTTTATGCATCAAGAAAAGCAATCTTAAGTATAGAAGCAATTATGATCTCTGCATCTGCGAATCAAGTTGTCAAAATTCAAGATGCTTTAAGTTTCACGAGCTAAGAAAGAAAGCAAGAAATTTAACTCCAACTCTTAATTTTGATTTGTTGACTGTTTTAATAGGAAAAAAATTTATAGGAAACAAAGGTTTAACATGTTGAGGCTTAACTAGCTCTCCCTGTGTATAACATCTATTAGGTGAAAATATTCTTATATATAGTCTCAAAGAAGAAACTGAAAGATTATAAAAAAAGAAACAATTAAGAATATTTTTACCTAATGATTGCAGGCATATTTATGATTTGTTCATTCTATTTATCTATAAAACAATATTATCTTTGTTGAAGTGAGACAGTTTCACGTTAGCAAGTAGGCAAGAAGACTTTGGTCATATATGTATCTTTTTTCTTTTGCTTCCAACTTCACCTTTGCGTTATTGTATGTGAAAGATATTGCATATTGATACTTTTTGTCACCTATTTTAAATTGTGGTTTCTGATTAATAAGAAATGATTTAAATTCTGAAAATTTTCCCGCTTGAGCTAGCTAATACTATTGCTAAAGAGACTTTAATTAGGTGGTACGTGGATGTGCAATGGGCGAGCATCCGTTCCCTAGGTGCCTGAGTATGACTCCAAAGTCGTCATGAAATCATTTATTAGAATTGGATAACTCTTGGACATGTAAAGACGTCAGAAACTGTTACAGACATTTCGGTTGACCAGGTACCACATTTGACCCGCTACGTGCAATAATCATTCAGCCTAGATGCGTCATTTTGAGTCGAATTGATGTAAGCCATCATCAGATAGTGGCTAAACAGCATAGAATCTGCTTGTGGACAAAACCAAAAGGCTACTTGCCGGTAAAATATTTATGAGAAAAATAGAGAACCATCATCTTCACAGGTGTCATGACTATAATAATTTGTATTACTTAAATTAGTTCTTCATATCATAATGGAGGGATGAGAATGCGAGAGGAGGAATGAAGCTCACAAAAGAAGGCTCACTCCTCCTCATTCAATATACCAACCAAACAACATTCCTCTTTTATGTATAAATTAGAGGATTAAGTTTGTAATCCCTAATTTTGTGTTATAGTGAAATTCTTCTCTATGCGTAATTTTTACTGACATAACCTATCAATATCTATATAACCTATCAATAGAAGCCTCAACCCAAAAGTAAAATTGAATGGAGAGCAATAGGTAGAATTCTCAAGAATAGGAAGGTTAATGAAACAACTGGATTAAGCCTTAGATAAGGTAAGGGATAAAAACATTAAAGAAGTACAAACTGATTCAAACAATAAAGAAATGTTTCAACACCTTAAGGAAGAAGCCACTAAAATACTCCCTACCATAGAGACATCTGAGCAGGCAATACTCACCAAAGACATTGTCACTGTAGATAAAATAGAAAGCCTAAATAATCAATGCACTAATGGGGAAGAGGAGAACAAGTTCAATCCAACAATTAGAAGATTTGGAAGAGAAAAAAAAAACCAAAAAGATCCTATCTCCATCAACTCATAGTGTGCGTTGTGGCCTAAAACATTAGTAGAATGAATAATCCCAAAAAATAATTAGCTATTAGAGACCATATGAACATAATAAAACCTTATATCTATGGTATTTTGGAGACAAAAATCAAGGAGAGTAGGATTCAAAAGATATAGATCTTACAACAAAATTGGAAGCTGATTAAAACCCTAAAGAATCACCATTATGGGAGAATCCTAATAGTAGTGAACGTGGAACTTATGAAAATCCACTCCTATCAATCCAGGCATAAGTAATTCATATATGGACAACCTACAAGGAATACTACATCAAGGTACATATAAGTTTCATCTATGCAGCTAACACCAGCTTCCAAAAAGAATGATCTTTGGTAGGCGTTAAACCTTCTGATAGCTACCATAAATGTACCTTGGCTAATCCTTAGAGATTTAAACAACATTTTATTTCACTCAGAAGTTCATGGAGGTATAGAATCCACAGGCCTTTATAAAGCTTTCTAAGCTTACTTCTAGAATCATGAAATCACTAACATGAGCTACCAAAGGAACCACTTTATATGGATAAATAAGCAACAAAGGAAATTTTTGTTGAAAAGGAAACTTAAAAGGGCGCTCTTAGACCATTGTTTGATGATGCAATTGTAAAATGCTAAGACTAACTTTGGGCAATACCTAATTTCTAATTATTTCCCTAATGAAATTTACAACTTAGAAAGGAGCCAAATGAGGAGCACTTCATTTAGGTTCCTTAATTTATGAACTACAAGCAATATATTTCAGGAGGCTATTGAATAGGGAATCTATGCTAGTTTTAATGGCTATAAGCAATACAAGTGTGTAAAAAGGTTCTCCGTAACATGTAATAGATTTCAAGAGGAAATTGAACAGGGAATCCATGCTAGTTTTGATGGCTATAAGCAATACAAGTGTGTAAAAAAGCTCAAATTAAGTAAAAGAAACTTCAAAGAACATCACAAGGGGATTAAAATAGATAATAGGATGGATATCCAAACTACCAAGGGACATCTTAAGTTTGCTTAGCAGCAACTTTTTAAGGATCATAATAATATGAAGCTAAGGAATAAAGAAAAGCATGCACATGATGAATACCTACAAGATTTAAACTCTTGCCATTTGACCCTAAAGTATAAATCAAGAGTGAAAGGGTTACATAGAAGACATATATGCACCAAATTCTATTTCAAAGCAATCCTAGCAAGAATAAGTGCCAATATAATAAACTGTATTGGGAATAAAAATGGTGTTATGTTTTAAGGATAAGGAAAAAATTAAATAATTAGCCAGGAGATATTTCATCAGTCTACTAGGAACAAGTATAAAGGGATGCACTATAATTTAAGACTTGCAAGCTTTCTTAAAACTAATACTAATAGTAAACAAGCTCCAGACGTCAGTAAAGAATTTACTCTAGATGAAATGGAGATATCTTTCATATCCTTGAACCATAATAAGGCCCAAAGGTTTGCTGGCTTGAAATATTACTTCTTCAAAAATTCTTGGAACTGGGTTAAATATCAAACTTCCAAAGCTATCATAAAATTCTTCTTTAAAGATACACTTCTTAATTCTACTAATCAAATTTAAATCACTCTCTTTCCCAAGATGCGTAATCCTAGTAAATTGAGTCATTTTAGGCCTATTTCATGCTTTAATGCCCTCTACAAACTCATTTCCAAAATTTTAACCTGTAGAATTAAACTTGTTTTAGCTAAAATTACCTAAAATTTCCAAGGAGTTTTCATTTAAATTAGGAATATGAGGGATAATATCTTGATAACTCATGGATTATTTAAAGGTTATATAAGAAAGGGAATGGGTAAAATGTATCCCATTAAGGTTCATTTTATGAAAGCTTTTATTTTAATGAAGTAGAAATTCTTAATCCAAGCCATGGAAGCATTAGGTTTCCTTTATAAATTCTTATGTTGGATCCAATAATACATAACCTCTACTAGTTATAGCATCCTTGGTAGGAGGAAAAGGACATAGATAAGGAGTTCATAACAATGTAGTTAAATATGAATAAACTACTCCCCTTTGAAGCCCATCGAACTCAAGCCATTGCTACATCTTCAAGAGGAGTTGGTGCTTAGCCAAGCATCGCTTCGGGAGAACTCACAATCGGAAACCCACCAATAGCTTCCATGGCAGCAACACCAGATGATGAAGGCGGCGATGAAAAGTGGAACGAAGGGATGGATGAAGGTTAAGTTGCGTGAGAGAGACGAGAGTGTGTGTTCTTGATGTTTCTATCGCTCTCTCCTCTCTTTAGTCAGCCCTTTTTGTAACCTAATTTGGTAGGTTTTTAAATGTAGGATGATTGGGTTGGGTCACACAGTGGGTGATTTTTGCAAATATGGTTCAGATTTTCGAAGGTTCGCCGCGACGACAGATAAGTTCATCGTGGCATACTTTTTTCGAAAGGTTTTGCCTCATTGCTAGATCCTTCGCCGCGGCGAGAGAATTAATCTTCGCCGCGGTGAACTTTTCCTAAAAGTTCAACCTGGATTCCTTTGTATTTGGCCGCAGTGATAGATCTACTTTGCCGCGGCAAACTTCCTATAGTACCTTTTCTCTTGTTGACTTCCAGCGGCCTTCTTTGACTTCTTCTTGAGTCCCTTCTCCTTGAGGTTCCTACAATCAACAATGGTAGTTTGCAGTATCAATTGTTCTCATAAAAATTAATTAGTGCAATTAATATTGATTTGTGATAATTTTTACTATCAAACTACATAAAATAAAAGTACACACTCAAGAGTTAATTTAAGCACAAAATCTAGAATTAGGAGTCAAAAGTATAGTAAAAGCTATGAACGTGTTGCCAATTTATATAATAAACTTGGGCTCAATCAATTAAAAAGCTACATTTGAGGTTTTTCACTTCAAGAATTGCTTGAAATATTCCCAAGTATTCAAAAGTTATTAGAGGAGCTACCTTTTTTATAAGCGAAATTAGGATTCGAAGCAAACAGTAACTAAATAGCGAGTTGTAGTTTGATGATCAACAACTATATGCCATTAAAATTAAAAGATCCAAGCAATTTCACTATTTCTTGCATTGTTAATGATGTGGAATTTTCTAAATATTTGTGTGATCTTGGCATAAGTATTAATCTTATGCCATTGTCAATTTTTAGGAAATTGAAGCTGGATAATATAAAGCCAACCTCAATGATATTTTTGTTAGTAGATCAATCGATAAAGAAAGCATTTACGGTTGTGGAAGATGTTATGATAAAGGTTGACAAATTTGTTATTCATATTGATTTTGTAATTCTTGATATTATAGAAGACATGTAGTGTCTACTCATTATGGGACATCCATACATGAACATTAAGTGGGCACTCATTGTTGTTAATAATGGGATCTTAATTCTGCATATTGGTGATAAAAATGTCAAATTCAACATGAATAAGACATTGAAAATCAAGGCTGAGCGAAACATTTGTATAAAATTTGATATGGTGGATGCTTATGTGGAGGAATAGTAGAGAGCAATGATCTGAGTAGATAAGTGAAGTAGATGATAATGAGATATGTATAGAAAAAGGGGAGTTAGTAAACAATCAAAATTAGGAATCAGTAGAGAGAACAAAGTTGCCAACCCTAACTTCTTGTGAGAAACCACTAACCATTGAGCTCAAACCACTACTAGTGCATTTAAGGTACACATTTCTAGGTAAGGATCAAACACTACCAATAATTATTTAAAATCAATTGAATGAGGACATAGGAAAAGAAAGTGGTTGAGATTACAAAGAGAAGAAGGAGAGCTATGGCGTGGAAAATATCATCCATCTGAGAGATAAGTCCCAATATTGTTATGCATAGAATAAATCTCGAGGATGGATGTAAGACAGTAAGGGATAGGTAGCTGATTGAATCCAAACATGCAGAAAGTTGTCAAAAAGGGCATTATCAAGCTTTTGGATGTAGGAATTATATACCCAATATTAGACAGCTAGTGGGTGAGTACAGTATAGTTTGTACCTAAGAAAGATGGGACAATTATGGTGGAAAACGAGAAGGGTGAGTTGATATCAACCCGAATAGTTATTAGATGGCGGGTCCGCATAGATTACAGGAAGCTCAAGTCGGCAACAAAGAAAGACCATTTTCCATTACCTTTTATTGATCAGATGATAAAGTGAGTTACTAGACATTCATTTTTATTGCTTTTTGGATGGGTATTCTGGCTACAATTAGGTATTTATATGTCCATGTGATAAGGTGAAGAAAACATTTACCTGCCTATATGGCACTTTTTTGTATCGACGAAAGCCGTTTGGGCTTTGAAATGCACCAGCTACATCTCAACTGTGTTTGATGGAAATTAATGTATACATGATTGAGGATTTTTTGGAAGAATTTATGGATGATTTTTCAATATTTGGAGATTCTTTCGACCAGTTTTTGACAAATTTAGACAAAGTTCTCCAACTATGTAAAGAGTCGCATTTAATCTTAAATTGGGAGAAATGCCACTTAAAGGTTCGGGAAGGAGTTATCTTCGGATATAAGATATCATGTAATGGTGTTGAAGTGGATAAAGCGAAGACTGAATTCATCGATAAGTTTTCACTGCCAAGTAATGTCTGAGAGGGTCAAAGCTTTTTTGGGGCATTTTGGATTGTACCGATGATTTATAAAAGATTTTTCATTAATTTCCAAACCCTTTACTCTTTTATTAGAAAATATGTACTTTTTGTTTTTGATAATGATTTTTACTTACTTTTGGTAGGTTAAAGGGTGCATTGAAATCAACACCTATTTTATAGCCGCTAGACTAGAGTTTACCATTTAAGTTGATGTTTGGTGCCAGTGACTATGCAATTGCATGTGTATTGGGGCAACATAAGGACAAAAGGTTACATGCCATCTACTACGCTAGCAGGACTTTAATAGGACTTTAACTTAACTATACAACCATAGAAAACGAACTGTTAGCTATACATGTGATAAGTTTTGTTCTTTACTTATTGGGTTCAAAAGTTATTGTGTTTACAAATCATGCAGTACTAAGGTATCTTTTTACTAAGAAGGATGCAAAACCCTGACTGATATGGTTAAGAATTTGTTATTGAGATCAAGGATAAAAAAAGGAATAGAAAATATGGTAGCTAATCATTTTTAATGGTTAGAAGGAGGGTATTTATGCCCACAGGTGGAAATCAATGAACAATTCCTCAATGAGACGTTATTCTTGGTAAATGAATCAAGAATTCCATAGTTTGTGGACATCGCAAACTACATCATCGGTGGTATCCTTCGTCATCATTTTTATTAACAGAGAAAGGGATTTTTACATGATTTTGCGCAATATATATGGGAAGAATCAATTTTGTACAAAAATTGTGCTAATGTGTTAATTAGGCGATGTGTTCTAGACAATGAATTTCGTGTTGTTTTAACTCACTGTCATAGTTCTTTGTATGAACGACATTACAAGATTAACAAGACAGTTGCAAGAGTGTTGAACTGTGGATTATTTTTGCCAACATTGTTCAAGGATGCATAGGAATTTTTGAAAAGTTGTGACAGATGCTAGAGAGTCGCGAACATTTCGAAAAGAGGTGAGATACCACTGTCAACAATCTTGGAAGTTAAAATCTTTGATGCTTGGGGGCTAGACTTTATTGATCTGTTTCCATCCTCTTTCAAAACTACTTATTCCCTGGTAGGTGTTGAATATGTATCGAAATTAGCCTACTCCAATAAAGTGAATATTTAATAGGTTCAAAATGCTAAGGGTCATAGTCAGTGACCGAGGTACACATTTCTGTAAAAAAACCATTTGAGGCTCTGCTGAAAAGATATGGGGTGCAACATTTAGTCGTAACTCTTTACCACCCCCAGATAAATGGAAAAGTAGAAATGGTGAATAGAAAGCTAAAAAAGATCTTGGAGACAATTGTTAATAGTTTAAAAAAAGATTGGACAACCAAGCTAGATGATGAAATTTTGGCCTACTAACTGAGCCCAATTTTATCTTATAAATTGTCTGCACTTTTATGGTTGTTAATATACTTTTTGACTCTTAATTCGTGATTTTGTGCTTAAATTAGTTCCTTATAGTGA
>JANIPN010000217.1:31066465-31082913 GCA_027478595.1 Erythroxylum anguifugum | reverse complement strand
ATCTCATCTAACTATTCACATTCAAAATTTTCTTTTTCTTTATTCATTCTAATTTTCTCATTTCATGTCACTTGACACTTCAAAATTGCATGAAAAGTTCGGGGTCCAACAATTGCCATTTGAACTAATGTGTGATGCGAGCCATTATGCTATAGGGGTTGTACTTGGGCAAAAAGTCAATAAAAATAGCCATGTTATTTACTACACATCAAGAACATTGAATCCCGCACAATGCAGCTATACCACTACCGAAAAGGAGCTTTTAGCTATTGTATTTGCTTTTGAGAAATTTAGGTCTTATTTATTATGGTCTAAAATTATGGTTTATTTTGATCATGTAAGTCTCAAATATCTCATGGAAAAAATGAGTCAAAGCCTAGGTTGATACAATAGATCCTTCTGCTACAAGAATTTGACTGGGAGATAAAAAACTGTAAGGGAGTTGACAACTCTATGGCTGATCATCTGAGCAGATTAGAGCACGAAGAAGATCCCTTACCAATTTCAAAATCCTTCCCAGATGAACAATTGTGCTTTGTTCAAGGTAAACAAGGTAAGGAACCATGGTTTGCTGATATAGTGAATTTCCTAGTCACTGGTGTGCTTCCACGTGATTTGAATAATTTTCAGAAAAATAAGATCAAAAGCAACTATAAGTATTATATATGGGATTAACCATACTTGTGGAAAATAGGTTCAGATCAGATTATTCGTAGGTGTGTCTTGATGATGAAATTCATTTCATTCTTACTTTTTGTCATAAGTATGCATGTGGTGGACATTTTGGTCCAAAAAGAATAGCTAGGAAAATTTTGGATTGTGGATTTTATTGGAAGACTCTCTTTAAGGATGCATACTTATTTTGTAAAGGTTGTGAAAAATGTCAAAGAGGTGGAAATATATTTGTAAGGGATGAAATGCCTCAAACTCCTATTTTAATCTGTGAAGTATTTGATGTGTGGGGCATAGATTTTATGGGGCCTTTTCCTAGCTCTTTTGGTTTTTTGTACATTTTTCTAGCTATTGATTATGTCTCGAAGTGGGTAAAAGCCAAAGCTACCCGCACTAATGATTCTAAAGTTGTTGTAGGATTTCTTAAATCTCACATCAATAGTAGATTTGGGGTATATAGAGCAATCATCAGTGATCAAGGTACGCATTTTTGCAATCTCACGATGGAAGCTTTAATTCGCAAATATGGAGTCCATTACCGTGTAGCAACCACCTATCACTCATAAACAAATGAGCAAGTTGAAGTCTCCAATCGAGAAATAAAGACTATCTTGGAGAAAACAGTCAATAACAACCATAAAGATTGGAACTCGCATTTAGATGATGCATTGTGGGATTATCGGACTACTTACAAAACACCCCTCGGAATGTCTCCTTGTCGATTGGTTTTTGATAAGATGTGGCATTTAACTATTGAAATTGAACATCGTGCTTTTTAGGTAGTTAAGCAATGCAACTTTGAGGCTCAGGCAGTGGGAGAGGAGCGGAAGTTGCAACTCCAAAAGTTGGAAGAAATACGATTGGAAGTATATGACAATGCTTAGATGTACAAAGAGGGACCAAATACCTACATGACAAATTCTTACATTGAAAACAATTTTTGGTAGGCCAAAAAGTCCTACTCTATAATTCATGATTGAAACTCATGACTAGTACGTTGAGATCTAAATGGACTGGACCATATCTTATCATAAACATTTCTCCTCACGATGTTATTGAGATTGAAAGTTTATAGACTAACAAAATATTTAAGGTAAATGGTCATAGACTTAAACCTTTCATTGACAATTTTGATGTCTGTTTTGTATAGGGGATTCATTTCATTCTACCCATTTATGAATCAATTTGAAGGACAAAAATTGTGGCTAGCCAAAGATAATAAAGAAAGGAATTGATTAAAAGGCAACCCAATGATTGTTGTTTTTCTCATTTAATTATTTAATTTCTCTCCTATGATTGTTTCTTCTTTGCAAGAAAAATCAAATCAGCCCACACCCACAACACAGATAACAACCAAGCCACACTCAACTCCTCTACCATAGCTTATCCAGGGAATTTTTTTTAATCTTTTTTTATTCTCTCCTCTTCTTTGTTAATTTTGGTGTTCATTATGACTTATGTTGTGTTCTTGTTAAATTTTCTTTCCTTTTTTGTGTTTTTTTGCAATGTGCTTTTCAACATTGAGGACAATGTAGATTTTAGGTGTGAGGGAGAGATTTCTTGATTTATTAAAAAAATTGTTTTGTTTTGTAAGTTCTTTTGCATTATTTTGTCGAACTGGGAAAGCAGATGGATTGCAAGCATGAATAGTGATTTGGTGATAGAATGACTATCTTTTTCCACAATGGTTGATTTGAATGAGAAGTGTATAAGATTTGACAAAAGCCTACTTAAATAAGTGAGAATTGGGCCTTTAAAGAGCAATTACATTCTTTGTGCTCAAATTGTTTTCTTGTTGAGTGTTGTCACACATGGTTTGATCATTCTAGAACTTGCTCTGTTATACATGTTGAAATCACTGGTGAATTTGGTGCATTAAAGTGATAAAAGAAATCTAGGATTAAACTATTTTGGCTTCCTAAAACCTACCTCATATGTTATTGCCCCTAGTTAGCCAAGTTGAAGCCTTAACCTCTTTCTTTGAAATAAAACCACAAATTTTAGCCTAAGCCTTATGTTTTGACCTTTGTTTCCAATCCTTTATTAAAGGAATGAAAAACTAGTTGCTTTAACTTATTGGTTTGTGGTTTAAGGTTGACATGTAATGGCAACATGTAAGGTTATATTGAAATCTCATGTTTTGATGCTCTACAAATGTAGAAAAATAAAGTTGTGAAGTGCCCAAAGAAAAAAAAGGCAAAAGTGTTTTAAAAATAGAAACAAAGAAAAAAAGCAAGTTTAACAATGAATTGCAAGTCCTGGAATATCCTTTAAGCAATCATGAGTTACCTATGTTTTGGATCATAAATGTTCTTACTTATTATCTTTTGTAAGATTGATCCTTGAGATTTCTAAATTTTGATAATAGAACATCATTGTTGCCATTATTGGGGTTATTGTTGAAATGTAGGTGGAAGTTAAGCAATGTAGTCTACATTAACCTTGATAACTATAGGCTAAATAACCTTTTCATCCTACACTTGTCCTTAGCTCCATTACAATCAAATAAAAAACCTTTTTGATTTTTGTACGAAATTCAAAAGTGGTTGTGATGTGATATATTTGCAAGCATATGGTAATGTCATTCTATTGTGCGAATAAGAGTGAAATGTCCTATAAACACTTCTTAAGTGCCTTAAGTGAATCTTCATGTGAGGTCAAATCTGGGCCATTTTGAGTTTGGAAAGGTCACTGAGAATTGTGACGGTTGTTCTAGAGTTGAATCATATGAAATGCGTGTGGCTTGATTGTGATCTTTGTTCAGTAAGATAATGTATGTTGGCTAAATTTTTTAAAAGAGTTGTAAACAGATTTGTTTAGATTTGTTTTGTTTTGTTTTGTTTTCAAGTCTTTTGAATGCTTAGGGATAAGCATTGTTTAGGTGTGGGGGAATTTGATAGGTTATTAATTTACATATCAATTTGGGATTTTTTGGAGCATATTGGATAAATATTGTCCTGATTATGGTATTTTTTATAATATTTTTAGAGGTTAAGAAATATGGAGCTATTTTGGAGAAAAAGTAGCAAAAACATTCAGCAAGAATTAAAAGCAATAAGGTAGTGCATAAGCTAGCTACAAGGAGACCAAAACGCAGCACAGCCAAGACGAAACGCAAGTTACGTAATAGATGAGAAACGACGTAGCAGCAGAAGATGTAATCAACGCAAATGGGACCAACAAGCAGCAGCTGGAGGAATTTTGGCATAGAAGAAATGTCGTTGTTTGGCCAGAAAAATACACACGTAGTGAGAAGCAGTAACAAGGTTTTGATGCGTGGAGTTTTAAATAAAAACAATACATCAACGTTCTTTAAAAAATTGAGGGTTTCGATTTTTTAAAAAGAGGAAGACGACTGCCATAGGAAGGCATCTTGTGTGGCAGTAGGGTGCTTTCACAAGCACAAAAAGAGGGTTTTAGCTTTTTAGGGAAAGAAGAACATGTCTTTTGGAAAAAGGCAATATAAGGGCTACTTTTTAAAGAAGAAAGCAATAAAAGGGCAACTAGCAGCGGCTACGAGGGTGAGTTTTTCAGCTGGACCTTTTGGCTCATCAATGTTAGGTGTTACTCTAAACTTCTTCATACGTACATAGGGGTTGTGGAGTTTTACACCTGGAGTTCTCCAACATTTTTCTCTTTATTAAACTTCTTCCATAAGATAATTTTTTTGAATAATTTTCATATGTTCATTCTTTTCAATGGCTTGTAACTAATTTTTTTAATTCTAGTTAGAGGATTATATTGAAACTTTGACTCTAAATCGATTGTGAAATCGAATAGTTTTATTGAATTCAATTGTGCATTGATATTTAATTAATTCTTGAATTTCATTGATTTTATGATGGTTTTGGGTTTTATTGAATAGATGCATATATTTAATAATCATGAAATAATATACTGCTAGTTAAAACGACACATCCGTAGTTTTTTTGTTGATTTTAATAAGTGGCAATCAACATAACTTTATTTTCTCATTAAAAAGTTTAATATATGTTGTGGAATTAATTAATCTAATTGTAATAAACCATCTGTTGAGTTTGCTGGTTAGAATTGGGTCTTTCTATATTTTAAGGCTGTCAAAACATTAAATTCCATTAGCTACCTCTGGCATTATTTTGCGATTAAGGAGTAATTATTCTATTTGTTCGTGATTACCATACAAGGTAAAGAAAGATTGGTTATAATAGATATGTTTTTAATAACTAGAACCAATTTATTCATGAATGTGTTGAATTGCTTTTGCATTAATGATCAATTGAATGAATCAAGGTGGAAATAAATTCCTTTAACTAGAAGTTTGTTTTATTGAATTTCAAATCAATGCATTTTTGTTATTTTTTATATTGTGTTTTAACATAATTTTCAAACCCCCCTTTTTTTCTTAGTTGTTTAAAAGAGATAAACCACCATTCCTTGAGGAGATGACCTTACTCCATTGTGCTACGTTAATATTCTGAGTAGGTTAATTATTTTTGGTTGATTTGACACTCACCAAAAGGATTGCAGCTTAAGGATGGAAGATGCACAGTAGTCTTATACGACAGCCTACAAAACACCAATTGGTATGTCTCCATTTAGATTACTATTTGGGAAGCCGTGTCGTGGAGCTACAATATAAGGCACATTGGGTAATCAAGTGTTGCAACATAAATCTTCATAAGACGAGAGTTCATAAAAAGCTATAATTGCAAGAGATACAAAATGACTCGTATTAGAATGCAAGGATATACAAGTAAAAGACCAAAGCTTTCTATGACAAGATTATCTAAAGGAAAGCATTGTTATTAGTCAAAAAGTGTTTATTTATCATTCTAGACTTAAATTATTCCCAAGTAAGTTGCATTTTAATTAGGTCAGTCCTTTTTTGGTTTTTAGTGTCTTCCAAATGGTGCAATAGAGATACAAAGCTTGAAAATCAGAAAGATATTTAAGGTGAATGGTCATTGCCTAAAGTGGAGCTATGAAGGATTCCCAATAAAGAATGTGGAAGTAATGATAGTTGAAGACCCAAATGACATCATACAATGAAGAAAATAATAAAGTCGAGCTAACCACAACAAACAAAGGGGTTGCTTAGGAGGCAACCCAAGGGAAGTTTGTTCCTTTTTCTTTTACATTTTAGTAATTATTGTTAAATTATCCATTTCTTACATTTAACATTACATTAGGGACAATGCAAGTTTAAAGTGTGGCGGTAGGGATATGTTTTAAGTTCTTTTTGCTTCTTAAAAAAAACAAACATTCTCTCTTTTTGTATTACTTCTAGTATTATATAGTTGTGATTAGATAGTAGAATTATCTTTAAAAAAATCATGAAAACTTGAAATGTATTTTTACTATTGTGGTTGGGTAATATACATTTCCTTTCGAAGAGTAGTGACTAGTGGGTAAACTTATGGTAGTGAGATTTATAGCCTCTTAGACTGACACATCCACATCAATTTCATTATCTTTTATTCATATGTGACCTTCATAACATATATATCTTGACTTTTCCTTGATTTTCTATTTAAGTTCACATTTTTATCACATGCATTAACATGGAAATGATATGGGCATTTTTTGATTTTGTAAGCTACATTAGGCAAACAGACTACCCAATAACATGGTTATCTTGTTATTAAACCCCTTGAGCTTTATTAGCTTTTTTGTGTTAACCACATTTGGAGCCTTTAACTTAAAATCTCTTAACTAAGCCTTAAAACTAGGGAAGCATGCATAATTGTTGATGCACAAGAGAATAAGTGTACGAGCGTTCATATATGCAAGTTAGTTATAGTTGATGGAATGTGATTTTTGTCTCTTATTAATGAGTTCCATTTTTGATGTAGTTTCTCTCAATTTTTGTCCTTGTTTTTGTCTTTATTTTAAAAAGAAAAAAGAAAAGAAGTTATCAAGGAGGAAATTTATTTTTTTTTGCAAAATAACTCATATTAGTCTTTCTTCCTAAAGTTGTATAGAATGAGTGACTTGATTATGATGTAGGTAAGGGAGAATTTGTTGTGAAGGATCACTCCTTATGGTTATATTGGATTGTTCATCATAATTCTTGAATCTAAGCTATAAAACATAGTTTCTTTACTCATTATAGTCGATGGTACCAAGTTTTGAGTGGATGATAACTGTTACACTCGATATTCAATTGAATGTTCTTCATAATTCATTAGTTTTGATGACATTTTGAACTACATGACCAAAATATTTCTCACCTTAACCTTTGGCTTCATTAGAACCTTGAAAGCCCTTTGATCTATGTTATGCATTTGAATCTTTAATGGTGGAAAACTGAAATGATATACAAAATTATGGAAAGTCTTGATCATGAAAGGTGTTTGACTGTACCTATAGATTAATCTTATTTTTAAGCACAACTTGTCAAAGTCTACTCCTAGACTGCTCAGTTTTTGAAGGTAATGGTTATTGATTGATTATGAGTAAGAACATTGAATGTTTAGTTTTGACCATGGATCTAAAAGTTATTCCTGTTTTCTTATGACTGTCTATTCTTAAGAAATATGGTTAAAGAGGAAGTGTTTTTATTTTGATTTTTCTAGTTTTGCTCCGGGATGGTCAAAAGCTAAGTATAGGAGAACTTTAAAAAATTGATGATATATTTATTCCCTAATGCTTATTAACTAGTGTTATATTGCACTTAAGATACTTAATTTAGTTCATATTTAGCTTTAGGTACAAATTCGAGGAATAAGAACTAAAATGAGCTAAATTCACATCCTTGGTGTCGTTATATCAATGCTAGATATTTGCTTGTGGAGCAAGAAGGAGATGAATTAGGGTGAAGACGGGATAAAGAATGGAAGAACTGGAGTTAATGTGAATTAAACGCGTAACTTATTTAAAACGTGTATGAACTCAAAGATGTTATTTCAAGAAAATCTTAAACCTACATGCCCATATGGAGACTTACATGGTCATGTATATTGGTTGTATAGCTCACAAGGATCATATAACTCTGCAATTTCTACATAATTATGATACACAGTCACTTACATGCCCATGTAGCTAATGGTGTATAACCATACTACCTCAATTTTGCACTATAAAAAGGCATTGAAGAGGCCAACAGGGTATAAAGAGATTATAGACTAAAAAGGAGGAAGGATTCCCTTCCCTTTTGATAGTTATGAGAAGCTAAACTTCATTGTCTAGTTCAAAAGGGATATCAAGGCCAACAAACATGTTTAGGCATTGATTAATCAAGTGATGTTATTAACTCTCTTTTGTAATTGATTAGGTTATTTAATAATTAATGTTATGGGATTTATGGTTGAATGATTTAGATACTCCAAATAGATTATTCATGTATGAACTCATTGCTAGAATCTAGATTGCAATATGTAATCCTTGTAACTCTGATTCATTTGTAGTAAACTAATGGTCATGCATTATTAAAGATAATATATCTTAGAATAACATGTTTTCATATTTCGTAATGTGTTTACCACACTAAATGTAGAGAGTTTATTCTAGGTTGTCTCATAGCCAAACCAAATTGAAGAGCTTGTTTTAAATAGATATAACCTATGGGAAAGCTAGGATTAACAAATCTTGTTGTTAATCTACAGTTATTAGTTTTAAAGAAAAAACTAAATCTAGAACTCATTGATTAATCCATGCAATCATGTATAGTTTGATGTAATTTCTCTTCCATAGTGTTATTTTCTTAATTGAATCCAACCAAACCCCTCCCTCAATCCTATTTATTGATTGGTTCATTATAAAAGCTAATCACACACTCGTTTTGGATATGATCATTTCTCACCACTACTACAAATTTATTTGTGTAGAGTTAAGTACTATTTTTTGGTGTGTTCCACATGCGTCAACAATTGGAGCATTATTAGCGAACAAAGCTACCTCACAACTTAGTTGTTAATCTACAGTTATTAGTTTTAAAGAAAAAACTAGATCTAGAACTCATTGATTAATCCATGCAATCATGTATAGTTTGATTTAATTTCTCTTCCATAGTGTTATTTTCTTAATTTAATCCAGCCAAACCCCTCCCTCAATCCTATTTATTGATTGGTTCATTATAAAAGCTAATCACACACTCGTTTTGGATATGATCATTTCTCACCACTACTACAAATTTATTTGTGTAGAGTTAAGTACTATTATTTGGTGTGTTCCACTTGCGTCAACAATTGGAGCATTATTAGCGGACAAAGCCACCTCACAACTTAAGCTATTTGATTCACTAATTCATACAAAATAGAAGCAGTTAAGCTACCATGGTTCATTACTTCTCCATAAGATCCAGTTTTAAACTTCTTACTTGTAGGGACCTAGGCTTTCCCCTGTTGAAGCAACGAGGAATGCCATTGGTATGAAACTTTGACATTGTCATGGATCAAAGTGTAACCATCTCCCAACCTAAGGATAAGAATTTCATTTGAAAGTACCTTGTTTAAATCCAAACTTATACATAACCTAGTGATAGGTATAATTTATACTATATTTTTCTAGATGTTTTAGTGTGTTTTTAGGTGTTTATTAGATGATTATCGTATATATAGGTTTAGAATTGTGTTATTGTGAGTGTTTGTTTATATTCTAAGTTCTTTTGCAGTTTAGAGCATAATTTCATTCTTAATTTTCTATTTCATGAGGTGTTTAATTTGTTTGTGAGTATTAGAAATCAGATAATTGAAGAATAAGGAAGATGGAAGCCACATAAAGGGTGTCATGATCGTGTATGAGGAGTACGATTGTGACAGGTGTGCATAGGGTTGGATGGCCTCTATTATGATTGTGCCTCAAGGAGCACTGTCATGACAGGCGTGTATAGGGCTGTATGACCTCTGCCATGATCGTGCCTCAAAAAGCTCAGTCATGACAGAGAAGATAACACCAAGAGCACGATCGTGACTTCTATGTCACAATCGTGACAAAGAGTTTTCAGGCAAAAAAATTTTTTCATCTATTTTAGGGCTCAGGGGTACTTTTAAAACTAAACAAAGTGGGAAAACCCTAGTTACACCCGTTGAACCCTAAAGCACTATTTAAGAACATTGAATACACTCTAAAATAGTAGTAGCCATAATTAAAATCAAATCAAAAGTGGGAGATCAAGAAGAACGCCCAGGAATTCTAACTTTCCAGATCAAGGAGCAAATAGAGTTTTTCTTCTATTTCTTTAGTTCTTTCATTATTCTTGATGTGTAATCTGAATTTTAAGATGTTAAACATGTTTATAAAGTTCTGAAATTTAGATTAGGATTTATTCTAGATTTAGTTTGTGACTTTGATTATTATTGATTTCAATACATATTGGATGTTTGTGATAATAGTTTATGTTTAAACTTATCAACAAATTGAGATAGTCAGCCAAAAGTAATTAGTGTCAGATTGTGCAACTAGAGTTGGCAGTTTAATAGACCTGCAATTATCAAATTAACAATTATTCGAAGAGAAATCTTTTTTGAAAAATTAATTATCCAATAGATAACTTCATATTTAATTGAAAAAGTTACAAACAATTTTGAAAATTGAGAGGTTGTAAATCTGAAATTTTCAAATTCAATTAAGATTAATTGATTAAATGTTGAGAGAGAGTAATCAATACCTTAAGAAATCTAGGATCAAACACATAATTTAATTAACAAGATTAAAAGAAACAAAAAAAAAGGAAAGAATAAGTCCTAAATGTTCAATCTTGGTCAAAACCATAATTTTATTAGCAGCTCATTGTTCAATTGTTTATTTGCTTTGTTTTACTACTATGTTTTAATTTTTGCTATTTACTTTTATTAAAATCAATTTCTTACCACCTTAGACAAAGTTACGATTTGAAGTGTTAACTCTTGCATAATCCTCTTATACTATGAGATACAATCGGTATAATTGCAGTGTATTGAGAGGTTTATTACACCTAGCATAACAAACTCTTTTCCTAGTGAAAGTGGCTTCGTCCATACAGATTGGATTACCTAGGAAACTTGAAAAGCAGCTTAATCCCTTGGCAATGGGGGTAGTGATGGAAGGCCCAATCCAATTTTTTGGCTTATAACAAAAGAATTGGGTTAAAAGTACAAATAGATTTTCTTTATCATTGAATTAATGAATTATCTTATATCTAAATACTCAGGAGAAATTGGGTGAAAATTCACCCATAAAAGGATTTGCTTCTCCTTTATATCCTCCAAGTTGATCCTTGGTTTCCACATTTAGGCTAACTATTAAAGTGTCAGGGATTTTTTTCATTACACTATAAAGCTTTCTCCTTATAAGCAAATTTGAATAGGATTAATTGATATTTAATTAATAGCACTTCAACCCATAGCTTCATAGCCTAAGTCTTAAGGAGGAAGATAGCTTGTCTCTTTCCTATAAAGAACTCGACCATGGTAGAGGCTCAAGCTCCAGCCCCTTCCTTCAAGACCTCTAACAATGAGAAGCCCTCTTTAATAACTATAGGGAGGTATTGAAGAGAGGATGAAGATGAGTCTCTAAGCATAAACTTGAGATTGAACCAAGGGGGAAAGGATAGTGGAACTCAAGGAAGGGGAAAGCCAAGAGGGTAATAAATTAAGCACAAATTTTCATTTATGTTTAAGCAAGTCCAAGTTATAAATTACAGTAATAAATAATCATGGATAGACTATAAATAAGAAGTCAACGTTAGCATTCTTAGAGGTAACTTTCTTAGTTTTTTAAGAGAATAAGAAACAATGTGTTACTATTTGATCCAGTTTATAGCCTCCTACCTTGTCCATAAAAAGACGTAGCTGTTGAACCCTGCAGAACTGCTCAGTGCATCCAAGTTCCACCAACTTCTATAGAAATTCAATGCAGTTGCAGTTTTATTTAAAATCTTCTAAGCAAGAGAATAAATCAAATCGAATACATAAGGAAACTAACATGCATTTGGTAACCCAAGAAAAGGAAGAAAGGCTTGATGCCCTGCCCATTTAAGACGCTTGGATTTTTCGGCAGTATGATAGCACCATGACAAAGTCCTTCGCAGAGGAACCAACTGATGCTGGTATTTTTTTCGAGGTTGATGTTGTCCTAAACCACAATTCTACCAAGTTATGTAACTGCTGTGTTGGAAGCACAGGCCGTCCACGGCACATTATCTCCACCTACAAAATGAAAGAGCCAGCTATAGGTTAACAAATTTCCACTACACTGGTAGATAGTCATGGAGAAGGCGGAAAGCAAACTATAAACTTTCAATACATTTTTAAAGGTAATGCCCATACATAAAACGTGCCAACAGTTTGGGAAAAGAAAATCAATTCAAATAATTTATTTGGTGAATAGCCCATTACTCTTCATAAAACAGCACACCTAAGTTGCAGCTTTCAAATGTGTACATGCACATGTGCTGTTGAGAGACGACTATTTTGCTTACATCACAAACTTGTATGCATATGGCAAGCAAGAAAATGTATTCGATTTTCTTCGAGAAACAACCCATTCAATCTCATCTTCATGAAAAGAAAATGAGCAAACTCACCTCAGCCTCGCTACTAAGATCTAGCTTCTTTACAAGGTACTTTTGGATAAAGGAGACAGGCATTTTAGCATCCCTGTGAAATGATTAAAGATATCAATTACACATGAGATGGTTAAGGATGCCAGCATGAAACTGTGGAAATTCTAGAAACATTTTGTGGGCTCCATTCAGAGCCAAACATTTAAAATATCCAAGTATACCTTCCCCAGCAAAGTGAGAAAACCATGATATTGTAAAATGGCATCCAATGGCAGTTTCATTTCCAAATAATACAAGTGATACCAAACAGAGTAAAGATAGCAATAAAAGCACCTCGACCAACTTACTTAAATAGCTATATATATTAGAGCTAATTAAACCATGGCAGATAGCCAAAGCTACTCATAAGATTAGCAGATTCTAAGGAAATGAATTATTTCACTACAAATAGTGTTACTTTATGTTAAAACATTGAAGCTACCACTTGATATCTTTTCTTTTTCTCAAGAAAACCCCAATAGCTTATCTTCTTTACAGTATGGACGAATTCTAATTATATTTATAATACCCATCCAAAATGAACCTTTTATTTTCAATAACAATTCAAAACTCGATTTTTTCAATAAACTTGATAGTTTGAAATACATCTGAACAATGGGAGAATCATCCTAGTTCAAAGGACTTAAAAGATAGATCCCAGGTCTGACAATATTATATTAATGGCCACGGTTGTGTTAGGTAAAGAAACTATTACAAAAAATTTCTCTTCCAGCTAAAGCTTATTTTTTGCCTCCACGTTGGTGGTTGTATTTGACAAAGCAAGCATTGGACCACTGAGACGACACAATTGCACAAGATATAGAGATAAATGACGTCGCCTAAATGATAGACATATAAGATACGTCTCGTAGGTAACGAAACTAAAAAAACAAACTTAATTCTCAAGTAGCAAATGATAGACATATAAGATACGTCTTGTAGGTAACGAAACTAAAAAAACTTACTTAATTCTCAAGTAGCATGCAGATATTTGCGGCAAGGAAGTATCTCCTTTCCTGAAGTAATCACCAGAAAGAGTAACAACAGAAAGGACATCAGCAGTTCCTCTCTGGAAAAGGATAGAAAAGATAAAGCACATGCTCTGATTGTAGTAAGAAGTAACCTACTGGTCTTCAGAGGCGACCAATGAGAACCAAATTGGACAATTTCTTCTATTGTTTTTAGCCTCTGCAGCGTCTAGTAAGACTTGGGCTGAGGAACCCTGATCCCGAGACATAGCTGCTCGTTTCCGCGCTGCTGTCAATCTTCTACGCTTCACTGATGCTGGAAGTGTGTTTGTCCTATTTGTATGATCTTGGTTTCTAATATCCAGTCCATGCTCCTTTTTTTTTATTTTAGGCATATACAGTCCGATCCTATCTCCACTGGGTGATTGTTCTCTGGGTTTCACTTCTGGTAAATGAGGTTCACAATCAGGCATATCAGGCAGATCTGACTTGGAAAGAGACAGCCCATGTGAATTTAATTTAGAAGACTTGGTTCTATTAGCAGCTTCAACAAGACAATTTAAAGGTGTCCATAAATCAACTTTCCCTTCTGCTAATTCTAAGCCATCCTCTGTGTCATCATTTGGCTGCAGTTGACTATAAAGTTCAGCCACAGCATAATCCTGCCCAAATTAATAAGCAAACATAAATACTCAATAGTTCATTGAGAATGTAGTGGCCCAGTGGCAAATAATCTCCCCAACCCATCAGAGGTTATGGGTGCAAGTTATAGCCTACTCCCCATCAACTCCCTCCTTTAATATACCAAATAGTCATAACGTAAGAATTGTTCAGCAAAAGATATGCGAAAACAGATAGAAATCAAAGACCAGTTATTCATTTGTAAAGAACCAAACCTTTTATATCTTTTACCTGCCTTTTGTTTTGCGCAATTTTGTTAGGAGACTCTGCTGAGCTTGAGGTCATTGGATGACATTCAGCAGAGTCATCTTTCTTACTGGATTCTTCAACAGTAAGATCGCATCCTCGTAGGGCAGGAAATTTTCTTGAACCAGATTTAGATCTCCTTCCTGTCAACCCAGTTTGTATTGGTACTTTGGGAGTGCTCACCACCAATGATGATAAAGATCTTTCCTTCCGTTTTGCTGGCAATACAATGGATGGCATTATATCAGGGGTCCTAACTTTTCTTCTTTTATAAGGAAAAATTTTGGCTCTTATGTCTTGCAGATTATGGTCAGGCCTGCATGTAATTCATAAAACATAAAACATAAAACATAAAATGGTGAACAATTCTCAACATAGTGTCTCAACTGCGATATGTACCAAAAAGACATGAAACCCAGAGCAAATCTCAGAGTTGTCTTACAAGTTTATTAAAAGAAACCAGAAGAAGAGTAATAGCAATTGAACTTAAAACTTAGGTTCAGAAGTGTAAAAGGAGAGAAACAGTTTTGTATTTAGTAATCAGATTCTTGACTAACAGAATCTGATTACGATAGAGGCATGAAATAATCAGCAGCTTAAAAACCCAACATCTACTATAGAGGCATATATTTCTGATCCACTACAACATTACAAAATTAGATTCTTTCTACCATAAGTCATGTGAAGCAAATATTCCAGTGAACAAGATAAGAAATTACTAATAATAAGAAGCCAACCATGTAGGTTTAGTACTGTTATAATTGTCTAAACATCAAATTAGATATACATCAATAACAACCAACTAAAAGTAAAGTGTGCTCCTAAGCATGCAGACAGAAATATTCATTTTGCAGGAATAAATAAAGGAAAAGGCCAACCTGAGTTTCTCCACTGGCAGAACACCCAAATCAATTTTGCAAACAGGACAGCAATCTACCTCTTCATCTGATAGCTTTACATATATGCACTTCCTGCAGACTAGTTTAGTTTTCAAAATTAATGCATTAGAAACAGGGCAGGGGCCAGAAAATATTTCAATAGAAAAGAGCTATATCGTCCATAGTTGAGCATAAACCCAAAATGAAAGAAAAAAAAAAAAGGCAAAGAAAGCAGGAAGATATGAATAGATTTCTCAAGAACAACGGCTTTGATGACCTCAAGAACAAACACAAAGGCGGATACATCCAAATCAAAAACAAAATCATCCAATCAATTATGGGGTTATTTAGCCACAACAAATCCTAATTGGCAAGAAGAATCTGACCGTGAAAATAGAAAGGCAAAAAATATAACAACATAATCCTTCTATAGACGGATGAATGCAATATACTGAAACCACACTCCTACTGCCATAAAGCACATTAGAAATATCGTCATCAATCACTAGGCAAGGCAATACGACCTCAGCCAAGTGAGAATCTCTAAGTAACAACTTCTGTAACTATTGTGTTTTTAACTTGGCTGCATAAACTTCCAAGTTGAGTTGGATAAGGACCGAGGAAAACAATGCATCGAGTTTGAAACAAAGAGTAACCCACGTTTAAAACCGAGGACGCCCATACTTAAATCGGAAGATAAGAACAACCCACATTAGGTTCGAGGTAACTAGATTGTCAAATTTAAACACTTGTGCGTTAGGTAAAAAAAGAAGGCTAAAGGGTGACGAATTCTCGACGAGAAAATCGAGATTGCCAACACCAAAGAAAACCCAGATCGTATTAACAGCAGAGATCAAAATTATGAAAGCTGAACATGAAATTGAAGAAGTTATAGTAAGAAATCTAGAACAAAGCTTACATGTATGAAGACACAAAGATATAGTCGTGGCTTCCTTTAAGAGATTCGTACAGAGAGGGCATGTCATGCATGCCTCCAATGTTTCCCTTTTCACTTTCACCACCTGCCCTGCCATAACTCTCAGTCTTTCTACCTCTCTACACTACATTCAGCTCAAAAACCATTACACCCATAAGCAAAATCCACCAATAAATAAGGGGGTAGGGTATTAATAAAAGAAAAAGAAAAGGATACAAAAATGGGAACTTGAGGGAGTATGTGAGTGTTGGTGAAGGTGGATTAGTTCGGAGAGTGGAAGTAAACTACGTGAGAGGGATTTTGTTAAAATTTCGGACACAAAGCCTTGGAAGCGTGGGTTTCGTGTGCGAACACTGTGTACGCATGTGCGTGGCTTCCGGTGTTTTCAGTTTCGACGAAATAACATGTAAAGTGGAGTCTCTTCTTTCTCTCTCTCTCTCCTTCCAATGTGGGCGTCAAAGGCAAGGGAAGGAACACAACAGTTGGTTCTTGTCGAGTTTGGTTATTACTATTTGAGAAAGGAGTTTGGAAAATATGGTCCTATTCAAGGTTTTATTATCGCCTAC
>JANIPN010000217.1:31038808-31057917 GCA_027478595.1 Erythroxylum anguifugum | reverse complement strand
ACAAATTTTCACACTTTTTCTCCCGATATCGAAAAATTTCATTCTTTATAGCGACAGAAAGCTTTCAACAAAAGCTAAAATTTTCATGCAGAGCATTTTCTCAAATTCTAACCAAATCAAAAAGTCAACTCTCTACTCCAAAAAGTCAAACTTTTTTAATTTAGCAACTTTTCACACTTTCACTCTTTATTTCTTAATTTCAACTTCCATTTCAAGCAATTCATTCACTTTACTCTCATAATCCATATAAATTTGCTCAAATATCAAAGTCCTCAAATCTCTTTTTTTTTCCATCAATTTTTCTTAAGGCACAAAACATCTATAACAAAGTTCATATACAATGACACTCTTTTCATTTCATTTTAATATTTCTAATTTCCACTAAAAATTCGGGGTCCAACAAATAGTAAACTTCATACTTGAAAAACATAAACAAAAAGGGAATAAAAAGATAAAAGAAAATAAAAATAGCAAAAACAAAAACAAAAACAACTAAGAAAAATGAAAATAAAATAGCATAAAATAAAATCCATCCTAATTCATAGGTTGCCTCCCATGCAACGCTTCTCTAACGTCGTTAACTCGACGTAATCTGCATGTTTATCCTTATCCTGGGTATCAGGGGCTTGCTTCCACGCTTTTCTTCACAAAGCAGTTTCATTGCCTCTAAGCAAGCCAACTATTACAAGATAATCATTAGGATATAATTTATAAAATTAATCAATCTAATCACATGCATTAATATGCTTTTTAATGACAAACTATTAATAAAATAAGGGATAACAAAACTCCCTAAATCATATGCTAACTTGAACAATTTTTCTTTTAGGAAGTGGAAACCCTCCACAATTAAGCTGACTACTAATGACTCATTGATAGTTTCCTTATATAGTTCCTTCGCCAGTTTTTCCTCAACTATCTTTGTCCACTCTTCTTCTTTTTCTTCATAGATAAGGGTTTCTGGCTCATCTTTAATTACCTTCTGCCACTCTTCTACTTTCCCTTTTTAGATGTAGGCTTCTTTAGGAAGCTCTTCTTGCAATGTCTCTTCATCCATGAAGCCAACCGTTGTCTTTTCTTCACTCTGTTGCATTAATAGGTTCAAATAATATTTTGCATTATGAAGAAACTCTTTCTTCAAATTCACTTCGCTAGCTTTAAGTCCAATAAGCAATTCTATTATTTTATTTGTAATGCTTCCATTTTCTTCTTCTCCTTCTTCTTTTGGGAGCTCATTTCCATTACTCTGGTGATTGCCATTCCAAGTTCTTTATGACCTATTTCAATAAGATTAGGCAAACTCCCTTGCAATTTGTCAGATAATATCTTTGCTATCTAGTCCATCTGATTTACCAAATTTTGTATATGAGCATTTATTTCTTGATACCTCATGATTGATCCTTGATGAAATTGTTTATTATATTTTCCAGAGTTGACTTATTAACTGGAGGTGTTTGGTGTTGTAAATATTCAGCTGGAGCATCATTGTTCCATCTATAGGCGTAAGAGTTGCTCCACTTTGAATTATAGTTGTTGACTACACCATAAGGTTGATTTTACATGCTATGTTGCTCTCATATATAATTTGATGTTTGAGATTCATGATTGTAGTGATAACTCCCACCAATAATGTCGCGACACCACCTGGGTATTAATTGAGCCTTTGAAAACATGTAAGAACGCCTCTCTCTTCCGTACAGTGATATTAGAAATTGCGAAGACATATTCTAGCTCCCATAAAAGTATTGTCTGTTCCATCCTTCTATTGAAAGTTGTGACTATGATAATGAATTTTAAATCCTACAATAACCCAAAAACTCAAGATGAAGTTGAGAATTTCAAAAGATATTTAAATGAATAAACCACAATTACAGTAAAATACAATAAGAAATAAATAAATAAGCTCAATTAAAATAAAAGAAAATAGAAACAAAAATAAAACAGAATAAAATAAAATAAAATAAAGAAAAATGGCTAGAGTCATGAAATAGAGGTTTTCCTAATATCACTATCCCCGAAAACAACTCTAAAAACTTGATTGACTTTTTCGGAGTTAGTGAATATTGTAATAAGTACTGTAAGTGCACGGCGTAGCTGTAGTTAGTACCAGCAAGTACAAGTCAATCCCACAAAGACAGTGATTACTAGTAATTACCTTTTTCCTATTATCTAGCCTATGGAATGATTTTGGATTTTAATAAAAGAAAATAAAACTAAAGCAAGTAAAATAAAATAGGTAATGATATTAAACAGAGAATTGAGAATTCACTCAAAAAATTACCAATATCAATAATTAGTATCGAAGCTTTGAATCCCCTTAAACCTTTCACAGATTGATCTTTTATTACTCAATTGTTTTATTGATCTATTGGACCATGGAGATTCTTATAACACACTAATAACTGACCTTGAGTTTACTAATAACTAATCCTAAGGTTTTCAACCGAATTAGTCGGGTTAAAGTTTATAGGATTGTTTTGCCAATTCATGAATTCCTCTATTAGGTTTGACCATAATCCAGAAGATTTATGTCATCCAATCTTTAGGGTTACAATCAACTCCTTCTAATTACAATAGATATATTCATCAATAGGATTTCTTAATCCTATGTATGAAATCATATTATGATCTAATATTCCCGGGTCTATTAAAACATAAATAAAACTCGTATCAAATCACAATATAACAATCATAAAAATTGTCTTGGCTATTGAATGTTTTCTTTTATAAGTGAAATCAATTTCATCAATTGCATGCCTATCATTAGATCTCTTTTGTAGTTCAAGCATGTTATTATTTTTTAATATATTATTCCCATGCAATCAATCATCTACTTTATCATTGATAATAAGCACATTCTTAGAATCTAACATGCTATACATTTCATATTTCAATTTCTCATTCTTAATCATACATGAATTTAAGATTTTTTTAGCCTCATAAGTCAATTAAAGACTATACCTAAAACCTAATGGTCATTAGACACACATTCACTAGGTATGATTGATTACTTTTTTACAAGATTGACTAACTAATACCTACCTTTGCTAGTAGGACATCATTCAACTATGGTTTCAACTAACTAGACCCATAGCAAGACAGAAAGTTCCCGCTTAGTAACTTTTAGAACTCATCGTCGACTAGTTGACATAAATCTTTTCATCTTAACGAATGAACACTGTAATTGATCAGTAAATAGTGTAAGTGATGTATAATGTTCGGTCAATGAGCAATCCAACCTATGTATAATGCTAAACATTACCTATTCACATATTAAGTCATTCAAACTTAATTTTCTACTTTCCAAGTTCTTTCAAAAAATAAAACTATTTTCTTTATCAAAAACTTGATTTAAATAATTTTAAAAGATTCCCAACTATTTTTGAAGAATAAGAAGTTTTATCTAAAGTTCAAACCAAATTCTTTGGATTATGAAAATATTTATGCATTATGCATTATTCGTACAACTTTGAGCTCCTAAAATATTTTTCTTGAAAATAATAATTGAATTGATGTCTAATAAAGGGAAAGAAAGTCTAAAGGACTAGACTCCATTACAAAAGCCAAAGCTTAACACTTACTCTCCATAGCTAAGGAGTATGAATACAAGAAATATTGTTAGCCTAGTTTTGTGATAGCAAATTGTGAATGGTTTGATGCTCTCTATTCCATTATCTTAATTGATTGATCATTTCAGTTGTTGTAGTTTCCAATTGCTTGAAAATTCTTAAGTTTCTTTCCTCCCATATTTTATATATCATAGAGTATACCTGTCTGCTTGCTATGTGGCCACGAGCAGTTGAAGCTGCCCAATTCTCTCACACAGTTGATGGCCATTCATATTTCTTAGAGAATGGGTAGTCAAAGAATAGGTGGTTGAGGGTTTCAAAGTCTTGATTGCATAAAGTACACCTATTAAGCATATTAAAAAAAAAGCTAAGTTCTCTATAGTAGGGAGTTTGGCTGGCTATCATCCATAGTAAGGAGACTTTAGGTTGTAACAATTTGGACTAAATGATTGAGCCCCTAAAATATTAAGATGACCAAGCTAAGGCTTACATGAAATTACAATGATTTAGAACACTTGAACTTATTTCAATCTTCGTTTTTCTTGTTCCAGTTGACTTGTATTACTTGGAAATTTTCTTAAATCGTATATAGTGCTCCACTTTACTCATTTTGATCCTTAATCACTTCTTTGCTTCTATTTAATATGATCTTTATCCTTTTGCTCGAAAATTTGATAAATTATTAATATCATTAAACATAAAAAAATTAATAATAATATATTTCATTATCATCAAAATCATAGATTAAAAAATCACTTGATTTAATAATATGAAATCATTATTGACGAAAAAAGACTTAATGTCTCTTACGAAAAAATATTCAAGATTGAGATTACAAAATCAACATTGAAGTTTACTGTAAATAAAGAGTGGGCTGGGTTTTATGTTTACATTTATCTCGTTTAAATATTTATCTAACGAGTTTTAAGTCTAAATTTAACGCATTAAACCAATTTATTTAAATGATTTTGAATTTAATGTATATTCAAACCCTTAAAATCTATAACTTAAAGGTATATTCAAGGGTAAATTGAATTTATTAAAATTTTGCATGTAAGAAATAAAATATTATATTATATAATATGCAACTTACTAATAACCACATAAATTATCTAAAATTTAAAATTTAAAGAAATTCCTTACGGAGGTTGCAACAAAAATGTTAACAAGGTAGGACTTCTGAAGTTTGATTGCCTTGCTGCCTATTTGTAATCAAGATACTTTTTAGTGTATAATATCAAGATATTTGTTTACTAGAAAAATGGACACTTCTTTTTTGTACGTGTCCTTAATTAGAAACCAGATCTTTTGTCCAGTTTTACTCTTTCTTATTTTGTTTATGTAATCTCAACCATTTATTTTGTGGGACCTACGTGACCCACACATAAATAAATAGCTGAGATTTATTGGACACAATAAGACACCATAATATTGAACAGAAGATCTGAACTCCTATAATTATATGGACAAGCAAGGCATTTAATCAACAAACCACTAACGACTAATTGTTTGTAATATGTATAAAATAATGCACGAATTTATAATAATAATAATACGTTCACTAGTGTAGTAAGTAAATTAAAAAGACAAGGAAAGGGGAAAGAAACCAAAACAGCCTATGCGGCAGTAGTTCAAAGTTTTAGATTATACTTGAATGCTTTCCTTGTGTTTTATTAACTTTTCCAAGGGAACGGAGGGGGAACTCTCTGCCTCTCAACCTCCTCCTCCTCCTCCGCCGTACCCACACTTCCTTACAACTGTCGCTTACAGTAGACACTAATTTTACCAATTTTGACAATCAAAGACCTCAAAACGTTCTCTGTCTTTGTCTATGTATCCGATTTAGTCACCAAAACCCTAGATTTTTTTATGATTACTTACTGTATTCAGATCCCATTGCGATAAGAACTCTGAATTCATGTCGGAGCTAGGGCAGCAGACGGTGGACTTCTCGACGCTGGTGGGACGGGCGGCGGAGGAGTCGTTCCTCGCACTTAAGGATTTGGTGGAGAAGTTCAAGTCGAGTGAACAGTCGGACTATGATAAACGGCTTTTGGTTTTGAAGTACTTTTTCAACACCCAGCAGCGGATGCTCCGTCTTAATGCCCTCGCTAAGTGGTGCCAGCAGGTGCTGCGTGGCTTGTCTCAATTTCTGCGTTTCTTTGCGTTGTTAATAAAATTGTGAGCTTTCTTTAGGGGATAAAGAAAATATTCTGAAATTGACGAGGCTTTGTTCATAAGGGTCCAAGTTTGAATTTTTATCTACCAAAAAAGTTTTATGAATATTCATTGCATTACGTGACGGAATCATTTAGGAAATATTTGTGATTGGGTTTTCCTATGAGAAACTCTGATTTGTTAGGTTGAAATTTTTATTACAAAAAAGCTAGATGAGCATTCTTAAGTGTAATTTCTTAACATGAACATGAAAATCCAACTCCATATTCCTATGTCCTGTCATTTGTTTCTGCAGGTTCCGCTGATACAGTATTGCCAGCAACTCCAATCCACTCTTTCAAGTCATGATGCTTGTTTTACCCAAGCCGCTGACTCATTGTATTTCATGCATGAAGCACTACAGCAAGCTCGTGCTCCAATATATGATGTTCCGTCTGCTATTGAAGTTCTTCTCACAGGATCTTATGGACGCTTGCCAAAATGTATAGCAGATGTGGGTAACCAGAACACATTAAGTGAGTATGAGCAGAAACCAGCTTTGAAGAAGCTAGATTCACTTGTGCGATCAAAGTTGCTTGAAGCATCTCTTCCTAAGGAGATCTCTGAGGTAAAAATTACTAATGGTACAGCACTTCTTCGTGTTAATGGTGAATTTGAAGTATTAGTTACTCTTGGTTACCGAGGGCACCTCTCAATGTGGAGGATATTACATATGGAGTTGCTTGTTGGTGAGAGAAGTGCTTTTGTGAAACTGGAGGAATTGAGGCGGCATGCTCTTGGAGATGATTTAGAGCGCAGAATGGCAGGAGCAGAGAATCCATTTTCGATATTATACTCCGTTCTTCATGAGCTCTGTGTTGCACTTATTATGGATACTGTTATTAGGCAAGTGCAAGCACTCCGTCAAGGAAGATGGAAGGATTCTATACGGTTTGAGTTGATATCTGATGGTAGTACGAATTCTACGTTACCTAATCAAGAAGGAGAAGCTGATTCATCTAGTTTACGAACACCGGGATTGAAAATAATGTATTGGCTAGAATTTGAAAAAACCTCTAGTACAACTGAGTCAGGAACTTGTCCATTTATTAAGATTGAACCAGGACCAGATCTACAGATAAAGTGTACTCATAGCACATTTGTTGTAGACCCATTAAGTGGAAGAGAGGCAGAATTTTTCCTCGAACAAAGTTGCATTGATGTTGAGGAATTGCTGCTGAGAGCAATATGCTGTAATCGTTATACTCGTCTGCTTGAAATTCAAAAAGAGTTGGGTAGAAACGTGAAAATATGTCGTACTGCAGGTGATGTTGTTCTCAAGTCTAATATGGATGAACTTGATAGTGAAATTGGAAAGGTAGGTTCAGGTTAATTTGCATTTACTATACTACTAGAATTTTAATCTAGAAGTAAGCGTGGTATGTCTAAGATCTCAATATGCATGCAGAAAGAGACAAAGTTCACTGGCAGAGGGTATGAAGGACAGGGAGTACTTTGTGTGCGTGCCTATGGCTCATCTTTTTTCATGCTTGGAATAAATATAAGGTCTTATCCTTTTTCCCATGCTAATAGCTTATTTATTTTCATTTTGATGCCACTTGTGACTTTTCTCAGGACTGCTATAATCATATGCACATTTTTATGATGAATGTCTAAATGTCATGTTATTTTTGGCTACTTTCTATAAGGATTGGTTGATTTTTTGGGGTATCAGTGAGTTTATAAAGCCACACTATACTTTAAATTAGAACATATTTAAACTATAACAGCTCAATTTGATGATCTTGAGAACGTCTATTAGTTAGCTCCTGACATACTCATGAAATTAATTAGCAAAGACAAGGGTTGGAGAAGGGCAATCACTCATTCTTATTCTTAAACTAGCATTCTTAGGACCAAAGAGTGGGGCTGAAGGGGGGAGGGAAAAGCTCTAGTTTATTGGGAATCCTACAAGATCTATTTGTTCTTTTATCTCTATCAAATGGTCAGAACTTCATTTGGGTTTGAATCCCACTAAGAGGTCCACTAGAGATAAAAAATTGTTGAAGAAAGAACAAGAATTTTCTTTTGTCCCTTCTAGGCGATCGGAAAATAAAGAAATAGTTAATATATTCAAGATAATTATGTATTTACAAAATACTGTCTCAATTCATCATATTTCATCAGATCCGGGATGTGATATGGTTCTGAAGGATGAACTGGATATGGACAGTTCCGATAAGATTTCTTTCTTGAACAAAAATCTATTTTTTGATTTATTTCATCTATTCCATTATTGGAATGGTGTCCAAACCCCATTTCTTTTGATGGTCCAATTCTAGAGGAATTTATGGATATAATCAGCCCAAAATGGGTATTCACTTGTTATTTTAGCTGCTAACCTCCAGAAAGTTGTGACTGTTTCTCTTCTTATGCCAAATGATGTTGGATAAAGAAGGATTTAGTTGATGATAGTTGTAGTTTCTAAGCAATCGATGTTGGTAGCAAAAAGTTGTCTTCAGACATGCCTATTTACTCGTATGTGATGGGCTGCTAATGTTATCATGTTGTATTGGATGGTTTCTGCATGACAATAATTTTTAAATTTTGAGAAGAAAAGGTCCTAGTCATTTGATGAGCTCTGTAAAAATAAAAAATCTGCAAAAGTGTTGTTTTTCATGGACTCTCCATTTCACCCTTGCTGCTTAACATTGCAGAATCTAGTGTTATGGTTTAACTTATCATACTCAGGTTGAGAAGTGGGGAAAAATATTAGTTTTGTAATATTGATTCTTTTTCAGGACATGATCTTAACATGGTCTGAATTTCATTTTGATTTGCAGGAATGGACGATTTCTTCTTCAGTCATCACAGAACTTACTTGCACCTTCTGTCTTATTAGATTGTGAAGAAGCTTTGAATCAAGGAAGTATGACTGCAGTTGAAATTTTTAGTAGCTTGAGAAGCAAAAGTATTCTACATTTATTTGCCTCTATTGGCAGGTTCTTAGGCCTTGAGGTAATATTACTTGCTTTTTACTTTTATATTGCAACCTTAATTTGATAACTGCTTTTAGTATTTAGACATTACGTCTATAGACTGTTCAGCTGTCAACATTTTGTTCTTTTAATTCTTCCTTGGTCAATATTTTAGACCTTGCAGCTTCAGTTAATTAGAAGTTTACTTATTATATTCATACATATGGCATCATGTTGAATTGCGGTTATCCCTTAAAGTGTAAATGCTAATAGAAGAGTAGATACATGCATATAAAAGAAATATTATGTACCTTGAGGCGTTGGATTTAGATTGCTGTTTAGTTCACAAGTTGACTGAGGCATGATGTTTTGAGACTTGCAGGTGTACGATAATGGTTTTGCTGGTGTGAAATTACCTAAGGACCTTTCAACTGCTACAATGTTGCTAATGGGGTTCCCAGATTGCGGGAATTCTTATTTTTTGCTGGTGGAACTTGATAAAGATTTTAAACCACTGTTTAGATTGGTAGAGACTCAACCAGATTTGTGTGGAAAATCTCAATCTGTTAATGACTCAACCAATGTTGTTGGCATGAAGAAAATCGACATTAACCAGATGCAGATGCTTGACGATGAACTTAATCTAACTCTACTTGATTGTGGGAAATTGAATCACCTTTTGCTTAATAGTGGAGGTACTGATCAGAGTTCTGAGCATGGTCTTTTCTGTGAATTGGGTCTGGATGGTCCTACGCAAAAGGCAGGCAATTGTGTGTCAAATTTTTCGTCTGTAGTTGATGAAGTATTTGAACTTGATCAAGCACTCACGGCTCCACTCAATGCATCTTTTGTTTCTCAATTTGGCTCCAGTCCAATGAGTCTTCAGAACGTCAAAGCTGGAAGCCCTTCCTCTAGGTGGGAAGTTGGAGTTAACGCATCACAAATGAATAATGCTGGAAAAGTTTCTAGTATGCCCTCTCACTTCAGTGGTTCTTTGTATTCATCAAGTACTTTGAAGGGTCCACAACAGTTCAATTCATTGGGCTCATTGTCTTCTGTTATAGGAAGGAGTACATCTGTGAAGAGATTGTCTGCTTCAAAATCAGACCAGGATTTGGCTTCCCTGAGGTCTCCACTTTCTGTCGAGAATGGTTCTAATTCTTCAATGGATGATGATCATTTGAAACTGTTGAGTGATATATTGAAGGATGCAATGTCTGGGAACAGGTCATCCCGACTTTTATCACCTGAAAGATTAAATGCTTCTTGGATCTCAGCAGCAACTGTGAAACCTAATTTAAATGGATCTTTGAAAGCTGCTACAACTCCCATATGTAAGATATTCTGAATTGATTGTATAAATGAAATATTTTGGATACTTGCTCTGAGTTTATACTTTTCTATATTTGTCCATCTTTGACTAAAAACGTTTTCTCTTGCAGCACAGGTGTCAGGAGAAATTGCATTATGGCAGGGCTCTAGTCATGACATTTCCAGGCATAGCAAAAATCATAGAAAGCGTACGGTTTCAGAGATCTTGGGTTTGATTCCTTCACTTCAAGATTTGGATGCTGAAGTGGGATTTTCTAAGAAGAGAGGGAGAATGTTGGAAGCCCATTCTCAGCAGTCATTTTCACAGGTTGTATTAGCAAAGGCTGTCCTCAAGAGTGAACACTACAGTTATGGAAGTCTTATAGCTGAAGCAAATAAAGGAAATGTACCTGCTAGTGTTTATGTTTCTGCTCTACTTCATGTGGTCAAGCATTGTTCACTTTGCATTAAGCATGCGAGACTGACCAGCCAGATGGATGTACTGGACATTCCTTATGTTGAAGAATCAAATCCAAGAATTGCATCTACAAATATCTGGTTCCGACTTCCATTTGCCTGTGGCAATTCATGGCAACACATATGCTTGCGGCTTGGAAGACCTGGAAGCATGTATTGGGATGTCAAAATAAATGATCAGCATTTCAGGGACTTGTGGGAGCTTCAGAAAGGGAGCAGCAATACTCCCTGGGGATCTGGGGTTCGAATAGCCAATACATGTGATGTAGATTCTCATATCCATTATGATCCTGAAGGTGTTGTTTTGAGTTATCAGTCCATAGAGTCTGATAGTATAAAGAAGCTAGTTGCAGACATACGAAGGCTATCCAACGCTAGAATGTTTGCCCTTGGAATGCGGAAATTGCTTGGAGTAAGAACAGATGAGAAATTGGAGGAAAGCAGTGAAAAGTCTGATGTTCGAGTTCCTCCTTCAGGAAAAGGCACTCTTGAGGGAGATAAGCTATCAGAACAGATGAGGAGGGCATTTAGAATCGAAGCAGTTGGGTTAATGAGCTTATGGTTCAGCTTTGGGTCAGGTGTATTGGCTCGCTTTGTTATAGAGTGGGAATCGGGCAAAGAGGGATGCACAATGCATGTTTCTCCAGACCAGCTTTGGCCTCATACAAAAGTGAGCTATCCTCTTATTTACTTCAACTTTGTGCGCATGAGTGTTTGCGTTCACGTGTGTCTGCATGAGCATGTGAGATTTGTTTTCATGATTGCCTTGTTCTTCAAACTTTTGACATTTATGTGTTTTTCGTTATTGTTAGTATTATTCCCCAAACAGTAACCGCATTGAAAGCACTACTCATATTAGGCTAATGCAGTTAATTTAAGATACATTTAGTTTTAACTTTTGTTTTTTTTAAAAGTTTTCATTCTTTTACGTTTTGTTTCATATTTTTTATGTTTTAAGAAAACAGAAACTTGTTGTTTAGATCCTTCAGTTTTTTGTTTTCTGATTTTGTTTATACATTTAGCTAAAAGATTTTCTTGGTTCTATTTTTGTCTTGACTTGTTCCCGATAGAAACCATAGAAGGTGGTTTCAGTTTTCTGTTTTGAAATTCAACCCAAAAAAAAAGAAAAAACTTGTTTTTTTCAATTTCTTTTTGAATTTTGTTTTTGATTTCTTCCCAACAAAAACCATTAAATGTTATTTTAGTTTTCTGTTTACATTTTTCTTTACGGTTTCATTATTAATCAAGTAAATATTATTTAACTGTTTAATTTTGAATATTTTAATTTATTTTTAAGATTTTAGAATTTTATCATATAACTATGGAAGAATTCTTTTTATGTGTTTCTTTGATGTTAGCTTCATTTTGTTGTACTTGTATTTCCATTTGGCTTACATTTAATGTTCTATCAATGTTGTATGCACTTATGGATCTAAATATGAATCTTCCTTACAGTTTCTGGAAGATTTCATAAATGGAGCTGAAGTTTCATCGCTGTTAGATTGCATCCGTCTCACTGCAGGTCCCTTACATGCTCTTGCTGCTGCAACTAGGCCTGCACGAGCTGGTCCTGTCCCTGGGGTTACTGGTGCAACAGGGCCAACCTCTTCAATGCCAAAACAGGGAGGATATTTACTACTCCCTGTTGGAAATTCTGTTTCATCTACTGCTTCTACGGGTCTTGGGAATCATAGCCTACATGGTGCTGCAGTGTTAGCTGCTGCTGGTCGAGGAGGCCCTGGCATTGTTCCTAGTTCACTGTTGCCGATAGATGTCTCTGTTGTACTACGTGGTCCTTACTGGATTAGGATTATTTATCGCAAACATTTTGCTGTTGACATGCGATGCTTTGCTGGAGATCAAGTTTGGCTGCAGCCAGCAACACCACCCAAGGGAGGCCCTTCAGTTGGCGGATCACTACCATGTCCACAATTTCGTCCATTCATTATGGAACATGTTGCTCAGGAACTGAATGGATTAGATCAAGGTTTTGCTAGTGGACAACAGCCTGTTGGATTGGCAAATTCTAACAATCCAAATCCAAATTCTGGATCTCAAGTTTCAAGTATCAATGGAAATAGAATGAATCTTCCTAATTCTGCAGCAATGTCCAGGGCAGCCAACCAAGTGACTGGTTTGAATCGTGCTGGAAATACTGTCCCAGTATCTTCAAATTTGTCTCCTGTAAGCTCAGGGTTACCTATACGTAGATCACCAGGGAGTGGTGTCCCTGCTCATGTGAGAGGAGAATTAAATACAGCCATTATTGGTCTTGGTGATGATGGGGGCTATGGGGGCGGATGGGTTCCCCTTGTTGCCCTTAAGAAGGTCTTAAGAGGTATTCTTAAGTACCTTGGGGTTCTGTGGTTATTCGCCCAGTTACCTGATCTTTTGAAAGAGATATTGGGTTCAATCCTTAAGGATAATGAAGGTGCACTGTTGAATTTGGACCAGGAGCAGCCAGCTTTACGCTTCTTTGTTGGGTAAGACATTTAACATGTTCTCCATTTATTCAATACACTAATTGGCTTGCTTATAATAAGTTTTCATGCTTAAATTTCGAGCTGGCATTAGGTGGGAGGAAGAATTTCTCCATTAGTGTGGTGCAAAAGGAATGTTATGTTTTTATAGGTCCTTAATAGCTTGTTTAGGAGAATGAAGTAGACAGATAGGGATACTTAGGAGACTACATAGGCTATGCCAGTGTTGGGGTACAGAAAATCTGGCCTTGCTGCTGAATCACGTTAAACCTTGTCTGCACCTTTCTCCTTTACTTTTACTTTCACATGGTATGACAGCTTATTACTTTCACATATAACAATGAAGTTATGAAAGCAGAAACTCTTTCACATATAACAATGAAGTTATGAAAGCAGAAACTCTGAAGGGATGGAGCTATAAATGGAAAAACATATAAAGTTTTATGAAAACAAGCAGAAGCCATGGCAAAGAGGTTAACAGCACATTAGTAAGGAGGCATAACGAGGAAAATATCAACCAAAAGAAATTGATATTGATAAAATAAGAGGTGCAGATGATTTAGTCCTAATCACCACCATGGTTATAATTGTTTTAGGAGAACTGAGTCATTTACCACATACTCTACTGTTAATAGATTGATATTTCAGATTAAGTCATTGTTAGAATTTTTTCTTAATGAAATAGTCAGCCTACAAGAGATGAATCAAGATTGGTGAAAAAAACGAGACTTAGGTGAAGGAAATGTGCCATCAACTTTTATAAGATGAAGCTCGTTTCACTGCCAAAGGGTTCTAGTTACACTTTTTTGCTCACTTGATGTAAAAGTGGGGTTCGCTCTCACTCGATGTAAAAGTGGGGTTCATGATAATTTTGGTTTAGTTTAACAACTCTAGACATGTCAATGGAGCCTGTTGATGTAGTGATTGTTCTTTTCTACTGCTAACTTGTTTGCTTTAAAGGCGAGTAGAAGAAACATCAAACTGATTTATGTCATCGCATCCATCACATTGTTTGTTCAGTTGCATATAATATATTGCTTGGATCTTTCCTTCTATTGCTGATGTTGGCACTCAATTATGAACTGTTTCAAACACAATTTAATCTTCTTCTTGATTTGTTGATAGTAAGGAGGTTCATTACTTGCACATGGTTTACTTTCTACATAACCATCAATAATCTAGCCATTGATATACTTTTATATTATTCTGTACTCTCTAAATGTAATTATGTTTCTTTAAACAGGGGCTATGTATTTGCTGTTAGTGTCCACAGAGTTCAACTTCTTCTTCAAGTACTAAGTGTCAAGCGTTTTCACCAGCAACAACAGCAGCAACAGCAGCAGAACCCTACTACTGCTCAAGAAGAATTAACTCAATCTGAAATAGGAGAAATATGCGACTATTTCAGTCGCCGTGTTGCATCGGAGCCCTATGATGCTTCTCGCGTTGCATCATTCATTACTCTTCTCACACTGCCCATATCGGTTTTAAGAGAATTTTTAAAACTGATTGCCTGGAAGAAAGGATTGGTCCAAGCACAGGGTGGAGAAATATCTTCTGGTCAGAAACCCCGAATTGAGTTATGCCTGGAAAATCATGCAGGGCTGACCATGGATGATAATTCTTCTGCAGCTAAAAGCAATATCCATTATGATCGGTCTCATAATTCGGTTGATTTTGCACTCACTGTTGTTCTCGATCCTGCTCATATACCTCATATTAATGCTGCTGGTGGTGCTGCTTGGTTGCCGTATTGTGTGTCAGTGAGGTTGAGATACTTGTTTGGAGAAAATATTAATGTCTCATTTCTTGGCATGGAAGGTAGTCATGGAGGTCGCGCTTGCTGGTTGCGTGTTGATGAGTGGGAGAAATGTAAACTGAGGGTGGCTCGAACAATAGAACTTAGCAGCGGTTCAACTGGAGATGGTACTCAAGGAAGGTTGAGGATAGTTGCAGATAATGTGCAAAAAGCACTACATACGTGTCTCCAGGGGTTGAAAGACGGTCCAGTTAGTACAAGTTCTGGTGCGACATGATTTAATGTACTCTCAAGTTCTTCGTTACAACCAGAACCGTGGGATGCCTTTATGGTTTCTCACGACTCCTTTAACGGTGGCATCTTTTATGTCACCTTCGTGGCCGTATCGAATCGAAATCATAGCTAGATCCGATGCCCATGGATATGCAAGCTAGTGCGGTCTTCCCAGGGCGTTAATTCTAATTTATGTGGCTAACCGAATCTTTTGATGACTAGGGTGTACAATGGTTTTGAAGATAAGTTGCGTGTAGAAGTGTTTCTTTTGTACAGAAAATTACACTTAGTGGACAAGTTGTGTAGAAATAGAAAAAGAAGTATGACTCACGGTAGGCATGTGGATTCATTGTGCACTCCAATGGACAATGACAAGATCTCCAAAATTTTCTTCATGGTGATAAGAACTTTTATACTAGATTAAATTTCATCGAAACTGGAGGCTGTTGTAGACAACTTGGCATGCCCTTGAATGTTGGAAAGAGCATACATATTCATCTTAAAAAGTTATGTTCCATCTTAACAAGAGAGTGTATCTGATGCGAGTATTTAATTTAGTTTCATCATCTACATGAGGCTTTAAGAGTAGAATAGTATTCCTGTCCGTTAATTTCGTTGGTGCAATAGAAAAGAACACAGAAAGCCTTTTCTTCCTCTCCCGGAACGGAATTGTCTCTGTTCCTGAATATTAATTCAAAGAAGGATCTATACAAGACTACACGTTCTTCATTATGGAGGCAAAGCTGATTCTATTTTGCTCTTCATTTCTTGCCCCAACAGTTTTCATCGCGCTCTCTCATCCCCCGCCCAAAATTGGAAATAAAGATAACAAAATATAGTACTAGTTAGTGGTTTTCTGGTGTTATTAATTACTCTTATTTTTATGCTTCTTTGAATAAACTTAATGGAAGCTATTCTATTCCATTAGATGCATACAACGTCGGCCTTAGGCATCATTCTAAAATCATAACTCTACACCCATCTTGAGAAACACAATCGGACTTTCCTTCAACTCCTTGATGGGGGTTATAATGTAAATTATGACGTAGTATCAGATTTCATTTGTTGCATGGATTATCTCAGAAGGAATGAATTGAAGCTTTACAGAAGCTATTCAGACATCTTCCACCCATTTGGTGTCCTGGTTTAAATGTTCCAGCCTCCTTTTAAAGTGTGACTTCTTTTGAGTTGATTTAAGGTCACTCCTGTAACCTTTTTCATGAAAAGCTGGGGTTTGGATGAGAATCAAATTCGTGATAATTAATAGTTACATATGTTATACCAGCCCAGCTTGTGGGCACCAAGTCTTCTGTGCTAAAAGTAGTGTTTCAATCAATTTAAATTACACATTTATGTGAACTCTATATTTATATATGGATGAGATTTAATAGAATAGTGTAGGAACTAATTAACTAAAACAAAGGATCTGTTCTCCTACTTGTGAATCTGGTTGCCCTATTAGGGGTAATTAAGACCAAGGCTGGCAGGAGGTGGATCAGGGCTTTTGACTCTGCAACTTGTAAACTTGGATACAGCCTGTAAACGATTAGGCTATGTAGCTTGAAAACTTCCATGATAAATATGGAACTCCACTAAAACCTACCATTTTTTAGTTCAGCTTCAGAAAGATGGCATCTCCATCTACCCGTAACTTCAATGGTGGTGCAGAAAATGCAAGTGAACATTGACGGCTCAATGGTGGTGCACAAAGTGAAAGTGAACAACGGCTTTGTGTTGATGCGTAGTTGTCAACAAAAGCGATAACTAATACGTCCTATATACTACCAAACATAAATTTTTTCCAGTACAATAGCAGAAAAGAGAGTATATTGCTTCACTCGGCCATTACATTAGAGGGGAAGGTGGCCATATAAAAAATGATCCTTTCTGAATGAATATCAATGTATCACCTTTTCCTTGGCATCACTTGAGAGACTAAAGCCTCTTGCAAATCTGCACTTTCACTCAAAAAATGCAGTTTCTATCTCAATTTATGATCTTCGCATCAACAGAAGTCAAGTGTAGTACTTGTTTCCAAAATTTAAAACCCATAAAGCTGGTACCACAAAAATGGATATAATGTACACAACTATCAACTATATAAGCCGAGAATAGAGGAGAGGGGAACATTATCATGCTTTTATATTTGACTTTTGAACAACTAACACCGCAAAAGAGTCTCCAGGAAAGAACGCATATATTTACATTAAAGAAAAATTCCAGTTGAACTAAATGCACGAGGATCATTGATAATATCCTTATGGTATTGGTACAAACATCCTTCACATCTCCGCATCTATATTTTGACTGAAAGGTTAAACTGGCCAACCTCGGCCAATATTAATATAGTCAAGGAAGCATAGCAAGTGGAAAATCGGTCCCTAGTTTCATTTCTCTTTTCAGAAAACTCAAAATGGCCTTGACCTCTTCCTCTCTTGGATGTAACCTGTCTGCAGAAAGAAAATTGTGAGCAACTCCGTCGATTACCACACTACTGCAGCCAGCAGTTTTCTTCACTCCTCTACTTTCCATGACCCCCCTAATCTTACCAGAATAGTTCCACCTCCCACTAGCAGCATATATATTCGACAACAACATGTATCCACCTTCTTCTTCAGGTTCTAACTTGAGCAGCTCATTCAAGGCTCTCTCTGCCATTTCTACATCACCCTCAGCTCGACAAGCATTTAGCATTGCCCCCCAGATGGATGGACTTGCTTTCATAGGCATCCTATCAATAACATCTTTTGCTTCAGTCAACCTCCCTGATCGTGCTAAAAGATCCACCAAACATCCATAGTGCTTAATTCCTGGTTCTATCCCACAATGTTTCATACAATGAAATAGTCTGAGCCCTTGATCTACAAGCCCGCTGTGACTGCAGGCTGCAAGAAGAGAAACAAAAGTAACATCATCTGGAGTTGTGTCGTCTTGCATCTTAGAGAAAATTTCTAATGCTTTTTGACCATAGCCATGCAATGCAAATCCTGATATCATCGTTGTCCATACTCTACTGTCCTTCTCAGTAAGTTCCTGAAAGGCCATCAAAGCTCTTTCAATACTTCCACACTTGCAATACATATCAATCAATGTTGAACCCAAAACGGCATCTACTTTTATCTGCATCCTAATTAACCATCCATGTGCACACCTCCCTTGGTCCAGCGCTCCAACTTCAGCTGCACCAGAAATAAAGCTAACCAACGTGATGTTGTTGGGCATAACATTCTCTGCCACCATATGACTGAACAATTTGCTTACCTTTTCAAAATCACCCTTGCTGGCATAGCCAGCTATCAAAGAGTTCCAAGAAACAAGGTCTCTATTAGGCATTTGATCAAAATATGCCTCTGCGCGTTCCATCTCACCAACTTTTGCACATCCACCTATTATTATGTTCCATGAAACAACATCCTTCTCCATTAATGCTTCGAATATCATTTGTGCAACGTCTAACTCCTGGCACTTCACATACATATCCAGAAGAGCATTACTCAAAATCAAATTAGATGAACTAATGAGCTTCCTCCTTTCAATCCAAGCATGAACAGCTTTTCCTAATAGGACATCTCCCAATTGCCCACAAGAAACTAGCAAACCTAACATGGTGTACTCATCAGGTTTGAGGTCTAAAGCCATCATTTTGTGAAACAATTGTAGTGCTTCCACACTTGATCCTTTCTTAGCATAGCTATTAACAAAGATATTATATGCCACAGCATCTGGAGCTAGCATGTGTCCAAGTATATTATTTGCAAACCACATTAGTTCATTTTCCAAGTATATCTTTATGAGGGAGTTCTGTACATAGTCATGCAACAACCCCATAATAATAGCATGACAATGAATTTGCTTTGCTTCTGATACACGTTTGCAAGCATGAAGTAGGTGAAGGAGCGTTTGCTTGTCTGGGTAAATTGCTGACCTCAACAAACAATTATACATTTGAAAAGATTGATGAGCGGAGTAAGACCAAGCAGAAATCAAGGTGTTATAAATGTACAAGTTGGGATGAGGAGTAAACTCATTGAAAAGTATCAAGGCCATGTCTAAATTCTCAGGGTGTGAAATAGCTGAAAACAAAATGAGTCTACTCATGGGAAAT
>JANIPN010000217.1:30838003-30852593 GCA_027478595.1 Erythroxylum anguifugum | reverse complement strand
AATTGAAGTGATTCTTGCTTCAAAACAAACTAGAGACTTAGAGTTATGATTTCTATGAAGAAGTTAAACTGAAATTCGGGTTTGAAGATTTCCAAATTCTGTTCACAAACAGTAGAAATGAGTTTAAGCATGGTGACTGTTTTGTATAGGCACGCCATTGAGCATATTGCGAGGAAAATTTTTGGGGTGTTATAAGAATGAAGATGAAATGATGAGGGTTAATTAAAGTAACCCTTTAGGGTGCTATGAGCACGTCTTATGTTTTAATATTCGGAGCGATCGTTGGGCTTCGGAAACGAGACCCAATAGGATGACCACCAAAAGATAATCCATAATGTATAGTACCTTTCAAATATCTCAACAAACGAATCAATGCAATCTAATGCTTTTGACTAGGATTATGAGTATACCTACTAAGTCCACTCATGCAGTATGCAATATCAGGATGAGAATAGTTCATCAAGAACATCACACTACTAAGAATTTTTGCATACTCAAATTGGTTTACACTATTACCAAGATTTTTCTTTATAGCAACACTAGCATCATAAGGAGTTTTGATTGGATCAACATCACAGTAGCCAAACTTCATCAAAATTTTCTCAACATAATGAGTTTGATTCAACCTAAAACCAAAGTCAGTCCTATCAACTTTGATTCCCAAAATAAAGTCCAAGAGTCCAAGATCTTTCATATCAAAAGAGACTTTAGCAAACTCTTGGTAGTATCAATGACAGATAAACTAGTACCAAAAATAAGCATATCATCCACATAAAGAGTTATGATTACACAACCATTGGCATCATATTTCACATAAATGCAAGAATTAGCACCAAAAAAGGTGAAACCGTATTTGAAAGTCTCACTTTCAAATTTTTCATGCCACTGTTTGCGAGCTTGTTTAAGTCCATACAAAGACTTAACCAACTTGCACACCTTTTGCTCTTGAGCAGGCACTCTAAAGCCCTCTGGTTGAGCCATATAAATTTTCTCATCTAGATCACCATTCAAGAAAGTTGTCTTAACATCCATTTGGTGCACATGAAGTTCAAATATTGAGGCAATAGCAAACAACATCCTTATAGATGCAATTTTAGTAACAGGAGAGTAAGTGTCAAAAAAGTCCAATCCTTCTTTTTGTTTAAAGCCTTTAATCAGAAGTCTTGCCTTGAACCTCTCAATGGTTCCTTTAGGTCTCATTTTCTTTTTGAAAATCCACTTACACTCCAAAGGCTTACATCCTCAAGGTAGATCAACTAAAACCTAAGTTTTATTAGACATGATTGAATCTAATTCACTATCTATGGCTTCATTCCAAAACGTAGCATCTACAGATCTCATTGCTTCCTAATAAATTTTAAGATCCTCCTCAATAATATAAGTCACCACAAAAACATAATCTATCTCCTCAGGTTTTGTCACCACAAAGGAAATAATAAAATCAGAACCGAAACTAGTGGGTACTCTACTCTTTTGCTTCTCCTTAGTTTAACAATTTCCTCTTCATCTATGTTATCATTGGTAGAAGAACTAGGGACAAATTCTCTAAGGACTTGGACACTCACTTTCATAGGAAATATATCTTCGAAGAACACTGTATCTCTTAACTCCATAATTGATCCATAAGTACTAGACCCCTCTTCCTTAACCATAAATCTATAGGCAACACTATTAGAGGCATATCCCACAAAAATTGAATCAATGATTTTAGGCCCAATTTTCTTCCTCCTATGTTTAGGTAGAACAACCTTAGCAAGACACCCCCACACTTTCAAAAAATGCAAATTAGGTGGATAACCTTTTCGAATTGCATAAGGGTTCACTTTCATAGGAAATATGTCCTCGAAGAACACTACATCTCTTGACTCCATTATTGATCCATAAGTACTAGACCCCTCTTCCTTAACCATAAATCTATAGGTAGCACTATTAAAGGCATATCCCACAAAAATTGAATAAATGGTCTTAGGCTCAATTTTCTTCCTCTTATATTTAGGTAGAGCAATCTCAGTAAGATCCCCCACACTTTCAAAAAATACAAGTTAGGTGGATAAGCTTTTCAAATTTCATAAGGGGTTTGATCTAGTTTCTTATAAGGGGCTCTATTTCGAACGTAACAATATGAAAGAATAGCTTTCCCCACATAAAATTAGGTAAACCGAAGGAAATCAACATTGCATTCATCATATCCTTAAGTGTTCGATTTTTCCTCTCGGCTATTCCATTTTATTCAGGTGTATAAGGGATTGAAAGCTCATGAATAATCCCAACTTTTTCACAATAATCAGTAAGGAAATTAGTACTATACTCCTCAATCATACCTTAATCTCTTAATACTCCTTTCTAATTAGTTTTCACCCTTAGCTTTGTATTTCATAAACATTTCCTCTGCATCACTTTTATTTTAATAAGTAAATCTAGAGCAATCATCCACTAAGGTAATATAATATATCATGCCTCCTTTACTCATACAATTCTTAAAATCACCCAAATATGTGTACACCGAGTCTAACAATTGTGACTCTCTCTCGGTCACTGATTTAAAAGGTTTGTTAAAGTGTTTAGCCTCAACATAAATTTGACATTTTTCCATTTCATTAGTGATCTAGTTAGGTAACAACTTTAAGCTTTGCATCCTCTTAATTGACCTCACATTCATATGCCCAAATCTAGATTGTCATAGGCCTAAAGACTCAACAATATAAGCAGAAGAAGTAGATGCATTCATTTCAACGTCAAGTACAAATAATCCCCCATTACAAAACCCTTCTCCAACGAAGTTTCCATTCTTAGTCAAAACTAGCTTATTAGAATCAAAGGTCAGTTTACCACCGGTTTTGTTAAACAATGCACCATAAATCAAGTTTCTACATACATCAGGAGCAAATAAATCATTTTTTAATGCTAACACTTTTCCAGAAGTGAGTTTGAGAGTGACTTTGCCAACTCCTTGGACAGGAACTTTGCTAGAGTTGCCCATGTATACGAATTCACCACCAGCAGCATCATTCAACTCCTTGAACAGGTCCTTGTTGCTGCAAATGTGGCGTATGGCTCTTGTGTCAACGATCTACTCGACCAAATTTCTAGCAAGATTGACTTCAGACACCATAGCAATAATGATCTCTTCGTCATCGCCATCACTAACCATATTAACTTAAGGCTTACCATATCTCTTCTGGTTACCCCGTTGATACCCCATCTGGTTTGCTTTCCCAAATTGTCGCAGTTTCTGTCCTTGGCCTTTCTTCTCATAATTGATTTTAGCTTGACAATTGATAGCAGGATGACCTGGCTTGTGGCAACACCAATAGTCACCATCAATGTTGGGTCCTGTTCTCGGAGCCCAACTAAGATGTTGGACCTCGTTCCCAGAGCCCAAATGTCCGGAGTCAAAAAGCGTGAGTGGGTTTTCTTATAGGGTTATTTCAATGAGTCCTCACCTCCTTCCCATCACTCTTTTTGAATTCAATACCAAAGCTATCAATTATTGTGGAAAGGTAGAACAATGTGTTAGGAATCTATCGCTTCAAGAATCACTTCATTTGGAGGTCGGATGATGAAGTTATGGCCAAAAGAATCCAACATGTTTATGTCCTTAATCATTTTGTACCTGTCTTGGCGTAATTACCATAACTTTTGCTACAGATGTCGGATTGATGTCATTTTTGGATAGTTTAAAATAGGACTTCGAAATCTACAATTTTTATGAGAACTCAAAGCGAGATTCTGCCTCTAAGAGGGTCAAAATCGTGATTTACTGTAGTTGTCCTGAGAATATCTGTTTAACAGACATAAATGTCCGTCTAACGGACATAGACGGGCTTGGGAACCATTTTTCACCCGAGAAGGTAAGGTCCGTTAAACGGATATTGGCGAGGATGGGGGTCCTTTTTCACCCGAGAAGGTCCATTTAACGGACCTAATGTCCATTAAACGGACATTGGGGTTTCCCAAACCCCTTTAAGGCCTCTCCAATCCTTCCAGCATCCTTTCTAACACCATATTCACTCATAATCTTCTCAAATTCAACCCTTCTAGTGTAAAACCACTTCATATCTATGTAACTACTAAATACTTCTCATTAACACTTGAATCTCAACTCCAAAGGATTCATCACATACAATCTTTCCAACTCCAACATACTATTCTAACACTAGCTACAATTGGCAATCTCAATAAAAAGAACACGCATATCCAAATGGCTCGAGGGTTCTGTGGAACAAAATGAAGAAATCGAAGTTTACACCGTGAAAGAAATGATCCCATTTTTTGAATCTCGTGTGCCACAAGCAGGCAGCCGGGAGAAGGCTTTATGTCGATGTGAACGTGACTACGAAATGGTTCCTCTCTCGCCCAAACACGATCAATTCTCATGCTCAATTCAATCAATCACAAATTCATAATCTCATGCTTTTTCTTTATACAATCCTTTTGCGCTTAAACTGACCTTACTTGTTGTTGAAAGACTTGGTTTGTCCACCATTCTTCTTGAAGTTATTAGCATTTCTATATCTACCACATGAGCCTTAACAGTAGGGACAAGGGTGAGTGTTTTGGTCTTATCTTGTGCGCGGTTGGCATCCTCAATCTTTATATGTCCTTTCAACTCCTGAAGCTTCATGTCTTTCTTCTTATGCCTTAACTAATTTTTATACTCATTCTATAAGGCAGGTAGTTTCTCAATAAGGGCTTTAGCTTGAAACAACTCACACATATTCATACCCTCGACAAGGATTTCAGTAACTAGATTTTCATACTCATGTAGTTGGTCTATAATAGGCTTATCATCATCAACGATAAATTTTAACCACCTAGTAATTGCATATTTTTTAGTACCGATATCATCCATCCCATATTTCACTTTTAAAGCATCCTAATTTTCTTAGCAGTTTTATACTTGCAGTAGATATCAAACAAAGGATTGATCATATAGTTGAGCAACACACCCCTAACGGTACGGTTATCCTTTGTTGTCTTAGGGTCAGTATTGTCACTAGGAATCTCTTGAAACAGTACATAATCGATTTCGTATTGTTGAGAGTAAAACATAATTTTCTCAGACTATCGTTTAAAATTTCTCCCATCTAGAGGCTCTAATCTAGTTAGGTCAGGTATAATCCTTTAGGCTAGGGTGATAGGGGCAGAAATGATGTGGATAATAGTAAGTGTAGAACCTACGTTGGTTTCATTTGTAGACGACATATTAAACCCAAAAGCAGAATTTTTTCACACGAAATAATCAAACAATACGAAGAAAACAACACTATATTTCGACTTCTACCAAAATAAATATGTAGCTGCAAAATCGTAGTAATTTCTAACAAACAGTAGTAATGCAACAATAAATTTTCGACTTAGATTGTTAGCGAAAATAACAATAATAATTAAATTGGAACGACTTATTTAAAACGCAAGATGTCGTGAAAAATTACTAATTTAAGTAAAAATTTTCCCCTCTACGGTGTAGCAGGATAACGTGATCTGACCCCTGAGTAGGAACTGTCTTCGATACTAAAAGAAAAGACAAAATGACAGAGAAAGAATGCAACAGAAAAATCTATGTTGTATAGGGCAATATGTGAGAAGCAAGAAAATAGAAGAAATCATTGAAAAATCTATGTAGTAATTGAAAATTTTGGAACAACGATGCTAACAAAAATGTCATCTCAAACTTAACTAAATCTATAAGAACATTTAAACCAAAATTGTATTAATGTTAAATAATAACAACAGCACATGAATGAACATTAATTTTATTTTTTTAGTAGTTAACAAACATAGATTCGGAATTTAAAGTTCTCCTATTAGACATAAATTTCTTTTCAAATGGCACAAACCTATTAGCATGTAGCTCTCCATACTAGTATTTTTTAGTTGTTCGCTGTCACTCTCCATCATTGATACTTCATATTATACATATTTATATACATCTAGGCTTTAACTGTTGGCATTTATTAACGAAATAAGTGGCATTAAACAACATATACTAAGTTAATATATATATATATATATATATATATATTAAATAGTTATTTTAAAAATAAAAAATATAAACACTAGAGAGAGAGAGAGAGAGACAGAGATGAAAGGGACATTGTCTACTTGCCATGGCTATTATTGAGTCGATACATCAACTATGTTATATAATTATTAAAAATGGAATGGGCTGACTCTGAGAGATTTAAAAGAAACTTTAAATTATTTGTTTTAAGATATGAAATAGAAAAAAATAACAAAAAGCTTATTATACGATTACATAATTATATAAAATACACCCAGGCCAGGCCAGCTAATGTGATTTGACGTGTCAGTCATAGTCGCTGTAGTACAAGCTCCCAACCACTTCCCTCTCGCCACTCCAAAGTTGGTTACGTTTACGCTGGAATAGGGATGGCATGTTGCGATTCAACTATATTGGAAATCGTTTGAGGAGCCAAGCCATCGTGACAGTGAAAGAGATGGTGAAGTGGGCCACAGAGAAAGAATAAATAAATGCCTACCTGCTCCAAACATCATTAGTTGTTGATTTTATCTAATTAAAACATTTGCCTTGGAGAGTGCGATAGAATCCTCTTTTCTACCCATAACCATGAATCATCACCAACATTTTTCTCCTCCTCTCCTAGTTTGTTATCATTTGCGTTGCTACTTGTTTCATACCAGACGCACCAGCTAGTACTTGTTTTCGTTTGCTGCTGCTTCAATTAATTCCTTTTGGCTGGTTTTGTGTTTGAGAGCGGTTTTCTTATCTGGATATCGTTTAATCTCCATCCAGCCACCAGCTTCTCTTTTCTCCCACTTTAGTTCTGTTCGTCGTTTGTTTGGGGTTTTTCTTTATTTTTTTTAAATTTTACACAGGATTCTTTTTTGTTTTCAGTCGTAAGGGACATTGGAGTGGACCACAGTGTGTGTGTATATATAAAAACTTGTAAGGAAATGAAAATGAATGGTAGGGACTTGAGAGTGGCGATAATGTGATTTTGTTTCTTCTTTGGAGTTGCTTTCGGATAAGCCCATCCTGAAGTTATTAATAAAGTTAAAAAGAAAAGCCATTTACGTGTATAGATCGGAAGTAAACTTTCATGTGACTGTTGTTGTGGTGGGTTGGTTGGATTCATGCCATAAAAACCAGTGGACAAGAACCTTTTTTTTTTGGTAGAAACAGAGGACAAGAACCTATCAAGAGCTCTCTCGCCAGCTTCTTTATGTGGAAATTTACACCGATTTGGGTATGGAACCTTTGAGCCAGAAGTCGCTTGAAAGAGTGGTGTCACAGAGAGCCCTGCAAAAGGGAACTTCATTTCCGTGCCAAATTTGTGTGGTTGGTTTTCTCTGTGGAGTATGTCTAACCTCTTTGCTCTTGGCTGTTCTTACTTCGTCTGGAACTTCTGAATTTGGTGGGATTTCGTTTTCGGCCGTTTCACAATTGAGTTCACCATGGAATTCAACTTCTGCAATTGTCAGTGAGTGGATTTCTGTCCTGACTGTTCTTGTATCAACTTGTTTATTTTGGTCCTTCTGAATCCAAGTAATTTCCTGTTTGCTTCTCCTTGTGCTCCGCTTGATACACTCAATTACGGGATACTTTTCTAGGAAATATAATCATTTTCTCAGATTAAAACATAAGAAAATATGTGCTTGTATATATCTGGTTTTGGGAACTCTTGGAATTTAGAGCAAACGTATTTAGTATAAAATATTGTAGTTTTTTCCAAGTTCATCAGATGTAACTTCTTGTTCATGAAGAGAGGCATAGAATTCCATGCACGAAAAAGTAATGGTAAGAACTGTTAAAGGGTATCCTTGATGAAACACGATGTCTTCAAGTGACTTGGTTAATGCATTTATTTCATCTTTGTAGACTTTTACTGGAGAATCATCTTTTATCCATTTGACTCTTTATAATGCTTATCTTGGAAGCCAATAATACTCTCTACTGTTTTTGACCCTATTCTTGAAAAGTAATGTTGACGTTTCATAGATCATTATAGTATTCAAGTGTTCTTAGTCTTTGTGGAGAAGCAAAGCACTGAAGTTGATTTCTTTGTGTTTTTTGAAGATTGGTTTCAAGCATACTCCTAAGTTTGAGCAAATATGGGCTAATCATAGATTTGCGTGAAATTAATTCTTCCATATTAATGTTGTCCCTTGTCAGAATTTTTTGTATTTTTGATGGATTGCAGATGTTAGAAGTACAGATTGCAAAATCAGGCCAAAAGAAACAGAAAGACGGCTGGACTCTCAAAAAAATGAGAAGGGATTTGATGATGAGAGAGTATCACTGTTGTATTCAGCTTGGAGTGCACTATTATCCAAATCAGTGGAATTAGAAAATGATTTCTTCCGAAACGTTGGACTGAGCAAATCCACTGTGCCTTATGCACCTCATTTGGAGAACTGTAAATTATTAGCACAAACTAATGCTCGTCTTGATAAGCATTCTGAAAGTGAAAGCTTACCCCCTTGGACAACCTGGAAGGGAGTATTAGACATGCACCCAGCATCAATGGCTAACTCTCAACATGCTTACTTTAGACGTCAAACCATTTCTGAAGGTGCTTATCCACCCTGGGTATGTTTCTGGGACACATACAGTTGGACTATAGGGTTGACTTACACATGAAGTGCTTCTCTTATTCTTTTTGCAGAAGAACCAGCATTGATCAATAAACATTTCACCATTCAATTACAGTATGATTAGCAGAAATTCTTGCCAACTATGAGCTTGTTGGTTATTTGCCTACAGGTAGTTGGATCAGATGAAGAAAATTATCCTTTAACACGGAAAGTACAACGAGACATATGGATCCATCAGCATCCTTTGAACTGCAGGGATCCCAGTATAAGATTTCTTCTTTCAGATTGGGAGACACTTCCTGGTTTCGGTATTGGAGCCCAATTAGCTGGAATGTGTGGACTTCTTGGTATTGCAATGAAAGAGAAAAGAGTCCTTGTCACAGGTCAATATAATCGTGCTGATCATGATGGTTGCAAAGGTACAAATGAACATGAAAATAGTGAGATAAAAAGTTGGCAACATTTTCAATCAACATAAAAATTATGATCAAATTTGTGTAGGTTCTTCACGGTCAAGTTGGTCATGCTACTTTTTTCCTGAGGCATCCCAGGAATGTCGAGACCGTGCCTTTGAGCTTGTGAACAATAAAGAAGCATGGGAAAATGGGACCATATCTGGGAAAAACAGCTACACCACAAAAGAAATATGGGCGGGCCATTCTCCTAGGCAAGTGACGGTGCCCTTGGCATATTTAATCTTGGAAGTTTTTCGCTGATGCTGTCATATGGTTGTGATGCAGGATATGGGGTGATCCATGGAGTTACTTGCAGCCAACAACAGAAATAAATGGCAGTTTAGTTGCTTTTCACCGGAAGATGGATCGTAGGTGGTGGAGAGCACAGGTTAAAATTGAATTTCATTCATATGATTTATCTGCATTTATTCTTGTTTCAAATTGTCATATGAAGCTTGAAATAAAACAAAGGATTAACCAAGTATTGCTATTTTCACTAGAAATGACTTCTTTTTGATGATCCCTGCGGTTGCTAATTTGAGCTTCATTTGTTTATGTTTTCTGTTAAGAAATGCAGGTTATTCTATTGATATAAGGCCTTAAGTTCTCCAAATACCAGTAGGATTAATGGAACTAGTAATATTTACCTTACATTTATTTTCAGGCAATACGCTACTTAATGAGATTTCAGACGGAATATACATGTGACTTGATGAATGTTGCTCGAAATGCTGCGTTTGGAAAAGAAGCTGCGAAGATAGTGCTTACAAGTCTAGGTGGAGAATGGCCGAAGGTTTCCCCCGTCTCAACTGCCTCTCCTTGTTTGTTTCCTCTATTAGTTAATTTAAGGGCATAGTAGTACTAGAGAAATTTACTTCACTGAAGGGACCCTTGATTAACAGGAAGTTGGTATCAGGCCAAGATCAGATATTGAGCAATACGTGTGGTCAAGTCAAAAACCATGGATGCCTAGGCCATTATTAAGCATGCATGTAAGAATGGGTGATAAAGCATGCGAAATGAAGGTGGTGGAATTTGAAGTTTATATGAGTCTCGCAGACCGAGTCAGACTCCGATTTCCACATCTCAATAGCATATGGCTGTCAACTGAAATGCAGGTTAGTGGTTTTCATGATGACTCATTTTCCTTTCTTCATCTTGTTGATTCCATGTATTCTCAGGAAGTGATTGATAAATCAAAACTACACGTCAGCTGGAACTTTTACTACACAAATGTGAGTCGCCAGGTTGGAAACATAACAATGGCAGCATACGAAAAGAGTCTGGGTAGACAGACCAGTACAAACTACCCCCTTGTTAATTTCCTAATGGCAACAGAAGCCGATTATTTCATTGGAGCATTGGGTTCAACATGGTGTTTTCTAATAGATGGGATGAGGAATACCGGAGGGAAAGTAATGGCCGGTTACTTGAGTGTGAACAAAGATCGATTCTGGTAGAGTTGAAGTATATACCCACGTACAGGGAGTAATTATCTGTAAATAAATGTTGAAAGTCTTGTATGATAGTCGACTTGTACATCATCTTGATGCATGCAAAGTATAGCTAGCTGAGTATATATAATGTCTAATTGAATGGGATTACAAACTGTTCGTTTTCTGGGTTCTTAACTCTTCGCGAATTTCAGCTCACAACTGATGCACATCAGAACATCAATAAAAAATCTTAAAATTACAAATACAATTCTGAGGTTGAGTTCCAATTGTTACAGTCTAATAGACCAAAAAACACTTATGTACGGACATCTAAGGAAAGTCAAAAGCACTGTTATCATTTCTCTTTTGAAACAATCGGGGTAGAAAAATCAAGAGAGTGCCAACCACGAAAATTTAAGCATGATATGTAGAGAGATACAACTTCTAAGAAAAAGAAAAGATAATAGTAACTATCAAACAGAAACGAGGAAAATAGAGGTCCTGTTTCTCCCAAATTCTCCATAACAACACAACAGCTTTTCTAATCAATTTGGAGTGAGCACTGAAACATATTCTGTAAGTCATCCATCATAAGATTCATATAGAGGAATTGAAGGTCAGATGTGATAGGTAAAGCCTTACCTCTTCTTCATCTTTAAAAGAATATTTAAATTGCAAAGTGTGTCGGTGTATCGGATCCAATTATTCAAACGCATCCTCTCCCAAATTATGCGTCCCTCCATCCCCACCTCTAGCTACTGCTGTTGGTTTCCTGTGTTTCTTGTTCTTGGCTTTCTTGGCTTTCATGCGGCGTTTCTTCTCATTGGCATCAATCCACGTATACTCCGATGGAATATGGAACGGGTCAAGCTCTTCCTTGTAATGGTGACTATCGCCATCATTTGATTGTCCACCACGACTGCCTCTCATCCATGAAATCCATGAGCCCTCTGATTCCTTGGACTTGGCATCGTGGAATTGAGCTGGACTGGATGGAGGGGTTGCAAATTCTTCCACAGGCTGAAGCTCCTCAAATTTGGTGAAAGTAACAAGCACACGGATTGTTGGTACAATAGGAATTGCAACCTGCAGTAAAGAAATTCAATATATGGACAGACCAATTACACAATTCTAGTAATATGAAAACAAAACCAAATATTTCTCTATCAAAAATAAAACGATGACAAGAATGAAAGAAAACCAGAAAACAAGAGTTACTGACAATCGCAAGGATGTGGTAAAAGGAAAAAATGGACTAGAAGGAATAAACGAAGCAAGTGTTATGTTGATGGTAAATAAAGCTTGTTTCTGAATGATGAAACGAAACACCAACAGTTAGAACGAGATAACCATAAAGGAAGAGAGTGTGACGTGAATGTTCATGGAATAAACGAAACATATTTCACAGTACCTTGACAGGAAATGTTCCATGAGGTAATTTGGTTGTCAAAAGCTCCCGAAGTCTCCTAATTGCCTTGACCTTATTGGCTAATATGTCAAGCAGAGGCAGGAGCTCTTCCGTTCTTAAGGGAAAATCTGGTGTCAACCAAAGGACGGGTCTCAAACCCTTCTTGTACTCACTTTCAACCTTAGACTCATTGCTCGTTCCTTTCTTCTTTTTCTTCTTGTTACTTTTATCCTTCCCCTTCCTGGTATCTGCAACATCCTCCTTCACCAATTCTGATGACGATTTTTTATGCTCAAAAGATCTCTGTGTGCCACCATCTGGTGCCAACTTCGAGAATTTTTTCAAGATCTTTGAATCCTCTGGATCATCACCACTGTTCTTCGTACCTTTGCTTTTCCAACCAAACCAACTCTTCTTCTCCTTGGTTGCACCATTGGAGTCACCATTTTCATAGGAAACTCCCAAACCATTTTCATGGTACTCAACCACCCCAGGTTCTTCATGGTCGCAAAAACCGTCTGAGTTCCCCATATCAAGTGCAGAATCCAACCGCTTCCGCTCCTCAGCTGTCAACACATCATCAAAATCATCATTTTCAGCACCATTTGCCAACCTCTCTTCGTCATCAACAGCAAAAAGCTCCTCATCAGTCATTGCACCTGGAACTCTCCTTGACTTCACACTCACCATCACATGAAGCATGTCATACATTTTAGCCTTCCAGTTTCCAACCATCTCTGTTTTCTCCTGTCGCCTCCAATTTAGATGAGGAACAAGCTCAGCCTGGGTGACATCAATGCCTGGCCTATACATATTAGTTTGAGACATCAAAGCGACTTCGTGGGCAATTTCTGCTTCTGTTGGTTGAGCTCCAGCCCCCTCTAAAGCATTTGTGACCTCTTTTTCCTTGTGAGCAAGCACAATCAAAGAACCAGCTGGTAAGGATATACTGCCATCATCCGAAGAGTGACCTTCTCCCAAAAAAAGAAAAGTTTGATCCGATCTCTGAATCCTAAACCCATCAAACCCAGCAAGGGTCATATCAGCACGAAGGTTAGAACCACGCTTCCAAATACGGTAAGTATCTGATGGGGCAATGCGTCCGATAAATGGTATTACTGAACTTTCAAAATGAAATGTTATCTCCATATAAAAATCTCGAATACGAGCTGCTGAAGCAACTATTCTTGGGAGACGACGGCACCATTTTGCCCATGCAAGAGGCTGATAATGCCGTGCAATTATCATGGCAATAGACTCCTCTCTTGTGCAAACAGCTTCTTGAAGAGCACTCCAACCATTTTCATTCTGAAGACTCCAATCTGAACCGGCTGCCATCAAAATTTCTGCAGATACAGGGTCCCGCAATTTGACTGCAAGGTGCAATGGAGTCTCACGGCCTGGAACATCTCGGCGATCAATAACACCAGAGACAGCATCAGCCTGCTGCTCAGCTGCAAGAGATTGTTCTTCAGTATTAACTTCACCAGCCTTGGCAAGCCGTGGGAGGCATGCAACAATGCCTCTGAGAGTTGCATAATCACGTCGCGCAACTGCCAAGTGAACAGGACTGTGGGCATACTTTGAAAAGTCTTCCATTTCCTCACTCTGTCAGTCTCTTTTTCTCTATTTCTCTCTTCCAATTTCTCTCAGCTACCCTAAGCTACAAAGACTTTTGCATCATTGTTGAGCATACTCAATAACAAATACCACGTACACCATTCAAGAACTTAAAATATCCAGGGCTTCACCCAGTATTGAGAAACACAATAAATTTTGAGGTTTTTTCCCATTCAACCCTCTCCAGCTATGATCAAGTCAAAATCTTTCACAGAATCCAGATTATATCTTGCAGGAAGCGTTCAATTCAGTAGATAAACCACTATAGATTACAACAATCACTAGCTTGCGTCAAAATTGCCCAAATTCCATCCATTTTTCCCAAGTTTCAAGTAAGGAACGCACTTCAGGCAAACCGATCTTTGGTTCCAAGACCCTTCAATAAAGCTTCACAAAGCTCAACCCTGCAAGTAACTGACAACCATCATAAGAAAAATGAAACCGTTAACAAGGAATAGAAAAGCAAAACAGGTAAAGATTTTGTCTTCATAGCCTAAGCTCAAACCCAACAATGTTTGGCCGAAATCGCAACGTTTATTACCAATTAACAACAAGAAAAGGCAACGGAATAAAAAAAAGTTGAAGATAGAGGAAAAGTAACCTTTGAACCAAATGGAAAACCCACTTCCCAACTGAAAAACAAATTCCATTTGCTTCAAGAATTTGTTCCTGGCAAATAAATCTTTCACTTTGCTTTTGCAAACCCTGTATTACCGAGAAATGGCAAAGTAGATGCAAGGCTAGCTGAGAAAAAGGGTCCAGTTTTAGTTCTGGTGTCGCTTCAGATGAGATTTGGGCTTCCAAAACTCGCACAAAGAGAAAGAGAGTGAGAGAGAGTATAGAGGAGGAGGTCAGAATGAAATATGGCAATTAATGCGTTACGAAGAGCGAAGAGATAGTTGTGATTATATTATTTTTAATTGATTTATTTTTCTTTTTGTAAATGATAATACTATTATATTTTCAAGAATTATAGTATGATGAACAATTTTTTTGATAATTATGATAGACATTTTTTATTGATTAGAACGACTTAATGTAATTTCTAATTTATGTAATTTTATTATATACAATTAATGTGAAATTTTTAA
>JANIPN010000217.1:30473727-30485613 GCA_027478595.1 Erythroxylum anguifugum | reverse complement strand
AAATATAAATTATTATATAAATATAAATTAATTTAATTAATAACTAAATTATTGTGGTTATATAAATATAAATTAATAGCTAAATTATTGTGGTATATTCTTTGAAAAAAATTTGGTGTAAAAATTTGGTGTAGAATGGTTGGAGTAACATTAAATTTGGTGTAGAAAGATTCCAAGAATATTCCACTTTACACCAAATTTGGTGCAAAAATTTGGTGCAATGGTTGGAGATGGCCTAACGGGTTGATCTCTTTTTCTTGAAGATTAATGTAGCTATTTATGTCGGTAATTCTTAAAAGGCGCAAGTGAAATGGCAAGAAGTCACTTTTCCTAAAAATCTGGTGGTCTCGCGAACGATTGTTCAAGTTTCTCATATGCAAAAGGTTTCCTTGTGCAAGCGTTTATAACGTTAAAGGCATCTTCAATGGTCGTTCACGACGCAGGGCATGCTACTTTTCGTGGATTCCCTTCTCCTCTACCTTATCTCCCGCAACTATCCAATACAAGAGGAAGACAAAATAACCTGGAACTTGGATCATTCTGGTGTCGTCTCCAATCAGTCCTGCTACCAACTTCTCTCCAATAGACCCGTAGTAGTACCGTGGTTTTCTCTGATATGGGCATAACACCATCTTTCCTAAAGTCGCCTTTGTCACTTGGCTAGCTCTCAAAAACCGACTCCAAACTATGACCCAATGGCATGTAAGAGTTGATGACCTATGCGTTCTGTATAACCTGGCTCCTGAAGCTCGTAATCACCTATTTTTTTCAATGCATTTATTCAAAAGCCATTTGGAGTAATATTTTACACCTATTGCCATCGTATACAGCTAGCTATGAGTGGGAAACAGTAATGGAATGGATCATCAGCAAATTGAAGAAAGAAGCTCCAAATGTTATTCTTTTCTCTACGGACTTTTCACTATCAATCTATGGCATATGGAAAGAGAGAATTCACTAGCAAAAAGGAAGAGACACACAGAGAATCATCAATCAAATTAGACAATATATTTTTGCCAAAGCTATGCACCAATCCCTCACTGTGGATGTTAGGCAAGATTGACAACTTTAACCATATACTGCTACTGACTTGATGTATTAGTGAATATATAAAACCAATTAAGTTAGCCTCACACAACAGCTTAAGCTATTGTGATGAAACGGTCACTTAACATGATATCAAAGCCTTTGTGACCAAATGGTCGTGAGTTCAAATCCTACCACTACCTATTATTCAGCACAAGATAAAATAAGCCAGTACAAATTTCAAGTTCAAAAGGCTTTCACTTGAGAGGGTGTGTTTGTGAATATATAAAACCAACAGCTAGTCTTTTTTACTCTTCTTCCTCAGGTACTCTCCAGTTATATAGTATCGTGTTTTCTTAGTACTCTTTGTACAGATGTTTTAGTTCAATTCTATAGAAATGTAACCTTCATTTACGTCCCAAAAAACAAAAAGGTTGTTAATGTTTTTTTATCAGATAAGAAGTATTCATCAAACACTATATTGTCATCTATTTTTTATAATTTACTACCATTATTGTATGATTTCTAGTTATTTTTGTATGATTTCTAACCATAAAAGTTGAAGCAAGTCTAAGAAATACACCTAAAGCAGCAATTCATCTACAGCAAACATATGCATGCCGAAACCAAAATAACTAAGCGTAACTGCAACTCACCACAATATGTAGACATCCACTGACGAGGGAGAATTATTTGACTACAGTAAGTTACTTTTATATATTTGCATGAGAAACTTGTTTCCTGGATCCCAAGGAGGACATGCTTATTGCAGATCATGTAAAAGAACAAGGATCCCTCCTCCATGTTTGTTGAAACTTCAGATAACATATTATGCTACTTTTGATCCAAGTTCGTTGATTCTTTTGATAGGCAACTTATAAGGCTACTTTCGATTGGAAAGTCCATCTATTAATAACTCATACAAACAACGTGATAGCATAAGGAACACAAACTAAAAACCACATACTTGCACCTCATAAGAAGCATTCTTTTTCCAAGAGTATCGGGTTTATCTGCTCATCAGATTTTTTGATCCGACGGTTCTCTATGGCTCAGATGAACTTCTTGTGGCAGCGGATAGTATTTTATACTCAAATCCTCAAAAATCTTCTTGATCTCAAGGACCAGTTCTGTCCGCCGTTTGTTTTTCTCTGCAAATTCTTGGAAGTTCATGGTGTGGTTACAATAGAGTGCCATCTTCAATTTATTTACATTCTCAATTTCCTTGACGACAAAGTTGTGATTAGGATGCCAATGGTGGGGATTCTTCTCCAAACACCTAATAAAATCAGACAGACTATTAAAAGAAATCGTTGAGAAAACAAGTCCCATTTTGGACCAGAGATCATTTCCAATGTAACCATGCATTCAGTGATCCAGATTTTTCTATTGCTCAAATTACCACTGTAACGGATGATAAAACGATACAAGGATTCCCTTCATCAAAGGCATAGGAAGCAGAACGGGATTAGAAGTCTCACCCATAAAGCAACTATTTTGAAAGTAAATAACACTGCCACAACTATTTGGTCCAAAGTCGGACATTTCTGCAGTGTAAAATAAAACAAGACGTCTAATATTGTAATGCACCTAAAGTAAGACCTCACTCCATGTATCAGTTGATGGCGAAATTATATTAGAATATGTATTAAAATGGATCTTTGGTTGTGAATCAAGTTTTAAGAATCTGCCATGCAGCTAATTTTCGATCAATGTGCATGTCCATCAATTCACGAAGTCATAATATACATAGAGCTAAATGAGAAGAGTAAGGTTACAGTGAACTTACATTTTGATTCTTTCTCTAAGTAGCCCAATCTTCTCCACAGTTGTCGCAAAATCAATTGAGAATTCTATTGTATCCCCCATATTTGAGCTTCTGTAATAATTGCTAATTGGTTTTGTAGCCAATATGGAATTTGGATAGTAAACCTTTTCATTATCAAGCTTCAAGAAAACTGTTGTTAATATGTTCATTTCCTCAACCAAAAGCTGCCAAGTTCGAAATGAAACCTCGTTACCAAGCTTTATCAGTCTCAACAGATAATTGAATTAATTTATTAGTGCTTACCGGAACACCATCAACAACACAACGATCACCAACATCAAAGGGATGCATCACAAAAACAAATATGATAGCTTCAAATATGGTCTTGCAGGTATTCCCAAACATAAAAGCTGCTACCACGAGTTGGGATGAAAGGAACAAGATAACTTTTGTCGTTGCAATTTCCACTAGTAGAAGCCAAATGACAATGGTCACAATAAACAGGATTCCTGTCACAAGTTTGTTCAACTGTTTAACTGCAGTTTTTGTATCATTCAATGCATGTGCAAGTGCTTTCCTGTCATTGTAAACCTTCACCTGCAACAAATAAAGAATTACGTAAAGGAAGATCTTGACACTCACAAATAGAGGTTTCCCATTTCCCATTTCTGCTGCAGCACTGCACTGGTCATGAGAGTTAATGAGACTAATTCTTTAACAGGTTTATTCCCCGTTACAACTTGAAACATATTAGTTTGATGCCATTTACCAGAAATATTAAAATTACAATATAAATGGTGCCTAATTTGTCAAGGATGTGACAAATTATGGTAAACCATATGGAAATAGCTTTGCCATTTAAGATACATAAGAATTGACTTCGTTTGAATTACAAGACATGTAAACCTTTTCCAGCAGTGACAAAACTTTCTGTTTATTTCAAATCATTGACAAGCATAACTTTCCAATTCAATCATCCTTGGTTTGACTTCTTCCAAATCTGTGTTTGCCATCTGCTTACTTTCTCTTAGAAAATGAAAACCACAATACGTAATGTTAAAAGAAACTTTAAAATAAGATGGCAATAATGGAAAAGAAATAACAAGAATCAATGGAGCAAAAACTTGTACCCATTACGAAAGGAAAATCATCTCACCACCCAATCTGTCAAGGCTTTTATATCAATTCGTCCAGTCTCAGATCCTTTTAACAGTGGAAAAACAAGATTCACCTCCTCCTTAATCATGAACCTTGAGAGGTCCTCCTCTTCAAGATAACTATAGAAAGAAACTCTTTAGAGGAAGATGACAAAAAATTGAGAAGTTAAACAATCACTATGAAAAATTATAAACACAATGTATTTTCTCACTTGCAATTGTTACGAGCAACATTCCTGAAAATTCGACGTGCTGCATCAGTTGCTTCCATCTCATTGGTGATCTTATTCTCAGTTTGTTCACATCCATCATCAACACTCTCATCCAATGTGTTGGAAATTGTTGACAGTCCAGAGTTTCTGACAGCATCAATTAAAATTTTCATTGTCCAGGCGGAAACCTTTTCTCGTTTCATGTAATGAAACTTCCCCATATCAATCATCTTTGTTTCCTTTACTCCTTTACCCTTTTTGGCACTCCCGAAACTTAGCTGACCAGCGCTAGGTGTTCTTCCAAATCTCTCAGCCTCCTCTATCAGTGCGGGGCCTGAAAGGGTTTGCAGAACATACTGATGAAAGATTGATTCTTGAATTCTGTCGAAAAAGGTCCTCACATGGAAACTAGATGCTAAGATCTTCAGAAGAAGTGTCTTTAAAAGCCACAAAAATGACCCGATTAAAAGTGAAACAAGTGTCCAGGTTATGTAATTGAGAATTGTGCTGGCAGTCTTGGACCTCTTCTCTGCACGATCAAATACAAAGATCCATGCAAGGAGAACCAAACCTATCCAAATAAATACTTGCACACTTTTCTTCAAACCGTAAACAAAATAGAGTACCTTCTTTCTCAGCAAGAAGTTCCTCTCAATAAAAAACACAACAAAATGCATAAACCAATTAGTAACCAATAGGCCACAGAATATTACCAACACAAGCACACACCACTTCCAAAACTCTAAACCCCATATTATAATCTTCTCAAATTTCTCAATAGTCAAGCTAGTTACCAAGCAACACAAAATGCACACAAATGAAACCCACTGTATCACGACCTTAGTTCTTACTCTGCTACGCCTGGCTGAGCTCAGTTCAATAGTTTTGTACATCTCCTCCTCATTTTCATCATTTGCTGTTCCTCCAGGCGATTGCATCGAGGGTGCCTTGGAGGTTATAGAGTTTATCCTCAGACTAGAAGCAGACCTATTATGAGGTGAGTTCCCAGCAATTAGTTGTTGCAGATTCAAACTACTATCTTCAAGCATTGTTGGAATTGGTGGTTCTCCAAATCTTGACTTGGGTTTTGAGTAGATCGACCTAGCAAGTGGCCTTATAATGAGGTTTTCACTGGTACTGTGAACTTTAGGGGACTTATGTGGTGGGCTGGGGCTGAACCCCGAAATCTCCATTGAATAACAGCTCTTTGAAAGGGCAGCAGAGTTCAACTCCTTACGAGGCGAACTTGGTCTGCTTTGGCTTTGAGAAAAAGATTCCTGGTCGTTTTCTGCAGATCCATTTGCGGGTTTCTTGTCTCCACATGCTTCTGCAGTGCCTTCGTGAGAGATTGCTATCACAATTTCTCCTAAATTGTTCGTTCTCTTCCCCATGCTGATCTCGCTGTTTTTTGTTCCTTCCTTCCCGTCCATCTAAAACCCTTCAACAAAACAAGGAAAGTCGCAGAGACAACCGAGGTTTTCCTAAATGACCCTCAAAAAATAGTGGAAGTAGAACAGGATCACTCCTTCAAATTTCCCAACAATGTCACTCGTGCCCAGTTTAGCGGCTTTATAAAACACCTAATCACGGAAATAACCCACACTAAACCTCACCAGGTCGAACGCGCGACTCGCCAGTAAACATGCTTAGTACATCAAGTGAGTACTTTATGAACACAACAACGAAGACAAGACAAGACAAGTGACCCTATTTAGTTCAAAGGAACCTCGCCACCTGCCCTTCTCTATCCAAGATCATCGGTGAAAAAAGAAAACAAAAGAAGAAAAAAGTATGCGCAGAACAGTACACAAATTTAAGGCGGCAAGTAAAACAGCATTGACACACTCTTCTAAGAATATACATATATATAAAAGAACGTAGGAAAATGAAAAAGGTTTAGAAAACAGAAACTCTGGGTCTGGGTCTGGGTGCATTAGTTTGCATTACACCAGCATAATAAATTTCTAGAGTTTTGACGGATGACCAGGTATCAGGTGATCTTAACCAGTTCGAAGTAAAACAGAGTGCTCGAAGAACAAAAAAGGTAGAAAACGTAATACCATATTGTGCAGAGCCTGTCTCTGTCTGACACGTGACTTGTTTCAGGCATTGGGATATGGCACCTGCATGGTGTCGTTTTCTGCTCTGATTTGAAAATGGTTTACGCGCTGTCTACATCATGAATTACAACAGTAAGTTAAAAAAATATTAAAATTTAAAAGTGATTAATTTATTAAAAAAATCAAATTTGCTCGCCGCCTCCTTACTTTGTGCTCATGGAATGGTCACGAAACTGAAAAACATTTAGAAGGATATGATTTTTGTTAGAGACAATAATGGGTGGGGTGGGGTGGGGTGGGGTTTACACTTACAAACTCTTCCTTACCTCCAACAACAAAAAGTTATGCAAATATAATAAATTACTTCTTGGTGGGCACGTCTAGTTTTAGTTGATTTTCGATTCTTATTAGTCAATCTATCTATCACCTATCATCTTCTCACAATTGTGCGGAGGGTGTAAAAATATCTTCTGAGATTCTCAGAAAAAAATAAATAAATGCATAATTAAAAAGCTGGCGGTTGTCAGCTTTTCCAGGTTAATAATGACCAGCCTTTTTATATTAATTTATTTTAATACAGGACCGCTTTCCTAAGATCAAACTTCTGTCTTAATCACATCTGACCATCTCACTCGACGCCGTGGGACGTGCTAAACTGGGATTATCATGAAGTGCTTGAGCTTGGTTTCCCATTTATGAATTTGCATACGAGAACCGGACTCGTAGAGCTTACAAGCAGCAGTGTCGTAGGCCATGGCAGCTTCATGGGAGGTGTCGAAAATGCTGAGCGAGAGACGAGCCCCTCGGTTTTTCATCCTCACACCTCTCGTGACCTGGAATCTTTATATCTGCTCTTAGTAACTTTGTAGATAGCAGCTTTATGAGAAATGCTTGTTTGTTTGGTTTCACAGAATTATCCCACTATGGCTTTTTTACACATTGCACTTACTTAATTACCCATTTCAAGTACTTGGATGGAGAAAAGTTTAATCGAAAAGATAAAAAAGCAAAACCACCTGAAATAATTGAAAAGAACTATCAGTTGTATGTATGTCTCCCGCTGCAAAAAGTTTGATGGCATTTGCTTGTAAAGGTTGATAGAGAATAGAAGCATGTCAAACCAAGAGCTATCTGATGTAACTTGTGAAGAACATAAAAGTAAATGAGTGTTGGAAGGTATCTCACATCCTCCAGAACTTGCAGGGAAAACTAGATCGCAAGTAAATGCAGGATAATAAGAAAGTTCCTGAAGACAAAAACACAATTTAGACAAGATTGAATCTAACAATGCATAAATGAAAGCAATATCAGTCCAGGTTGTACCTTCCTGATACATTGACCCACCCATGGGAAAGGATGATCGAAATGTTCAACACAATTTTTACATATGGAGCAATGAGAGCATCGTGGTGGCCGATACAGCATGCATGTTTGGCAATATTTGACCTTGACTACCGCACCATTGATCACACTCTCTTTCATATGTGGTAAAACCCTGACCAGGACCATGAACTCCAGGCCAATCTGAACAGACACTTGAGCCATCATCTTCTGGAGGATGATCACTGCATGGAACGATGCCTGGATCTCTTACATATGTAATGAAGAGAAAAAGAATAACCTGAATTCACAATTCCACAACAACATGATCAAATAAAAAACGAATGCTGAAGTATTAACAAGGAGGGTAAACTTCAGAATCCTCATTTTATTTGTGCAAATCATTTTTCCACGTCAAAAATTTTTGGTATAGGGAAATGATCCAGAAAAAGAGTTCGTTTCTGCCTTGAACCATTTGCATAGATAATACAAAGAATCACAAAGCAATTTAGGCTTACCACCTTTTAGTTAATGTTTTATTGAATATCTCACTTCATTGGATATGAACGTCTTCTTTGGCCTAACACCAATAAAGCTGTAAGACATTTCTAGGTTAGAAAAAGAGGGAACAACTTACATACAATGTGAAGACCACACAAGCAGCTGTAACAAGGTTGCCAACGGGGTCTGGGAATTCATCCACAAGATTTAGAGAAACAAAAACACAGAAAATTAAAGATCATCGGAGTGACAATTAGAGACACCATAAGGAATAGTGACCTCACATCTTAACCTTCATATTGCTCAGTTATTGCTCTAGTAGTGGAAAGTTCTGAATTGCAACTGTGTCTATCAAAAATGATTTAGCTCTTACTATGATCCTCTGTGTAAACTGCTTGTAATTGCCACATTTTGCATCAAAGATCTCCATGGAATTTGATCACTTGGTCACTGTACATACTTTTTGTAGGTGTAATGTGTATCTATTCTGTTGTCTTTCATTTTAAATCACTGTACAACGTGCGAATGGAGTAAATCTTCCAAATCAGTCAGTGAATCAAACCCAAGTGATGGGTTGAATTTCATTACATGTTCATAAGTAACGTAGTTTCTATTTATGCGACTCGGTTGCGGTACAGCGGTCGTACCACAGTAGTAATATATATTATACTAGCAGAGTAATTGCGCAGTAAAATTACCCAGTGCATTTAATTAAAATTGAAATGGGAAATAATTTTTTTTAATTACATGTCTAGTGCTAAACATTTGTAGTATAAAGATAGCTTAATCTATAAGTATTTTAATTTGTCTCTCATAAAATTTTCTACTATGGAAAGCTACTTATTTTAGATTGTTGACCATCTGTATCATTCGAGCAGTTTTATACATTTCGATATAGCGAAGAGCATGTGAACTATTATGTGATTTTTTATTTCGTCCATGGTATGTAATAAGTAATTCATCTAGCTCATTTTGACGATTATATATCTCTTTTATGGCATTCTTCAAATATCTTTTGCGCTTGAAATAACTGGAATTCATATCTGCTATTAAAATTAACAAATCAGTGTATAAATGTCAAAATTATTTCTTAACTTTATTGACCACTTAAGATTTTTTGTTTTGATACATATACACGGTAAAAACTAGAACTGATTCATCATCAGTTCTATATTGTTTAATTTGGTTTAATATATACCGAAATATGTCATGTGAGCCAAGAACAATTGAGAAAAAATAATTATGATCATACCTCAGCAGTGGAAGAATGTACCAGAAAATAAGCACGGAATCTTAAAAAAAAAGGAGTGTAAATGTAGTCAGAATAATAAGACGAGGAAAAAATTTTAAGGGGACAGTGAAAAAATTGGAAAAAATGTAATAAGCAGGAGATAAAGAAACGATTTTATTTAAATAATAAATATAAAAAATTGGAAAAAAATAATGGAGAAAAGAATGGCTCACTAATATGAACGGTTGTTCTTTGTTTGTTGAAATAGAAGACGTAACTTTCATTGTTTTTATCTTTCTGGAATGGAGGATCTGATGTATTTAGGTTAAACAAGAAGAAGACAAAAGAAGAGAGTAGTTGAGAGAAGTTAAGTTTCGAGGGAGAAAATGTTTGATTGAAGTTAGAGGAGAAAAGTTAAAAGTTAAAATATAGAGGCGTTAGCGGACCGTCTGGCAGGCAAGAAATTTCGATGTGACTTATTAGCAATTTCTGAATAATCGAGGTTAAAATGGATTATTGCGTTGCATTAAATGAGGGGCAATATTCCAAGATGATATAGTGAAACATAAGTAATTTTGCTAGAGATACGTTTTAAAAAAGCTTACATGTGTAGAGAAGAGGATGACACCTGAATGTTGGGTTTTCAAGAATAAACTGTGTTGTATTAAATGATAACTGTTACATTAAATAGGTTAAACAGAAGTGGATCTCTAAGGTATATAATCTCTAAAGTAAAGATACGGAAAGGGTAGTTTCGTGGTCTGCGGATTAAACAATGAAAAGAGAAAAGCGTAAAAGGAAACAGTTTGAATATTGGCATAAATATATGAATTAAGTTAAACAATAATAATGATAATAATAATGATTACTAATAATAATAATAATAATAATTAGAAATTGATTTTGGTGTTGTGCAACTGGCAAATAATAAAGAAATCGCTATGCATAGCCGAAAAGAAACGTCGGCGAAATAAATGATTTCATATTTAAGGCCAAGCGGTTGAGACAGCGAGAAGAAATATCGAATGATTAAATTTGATAGTTTTTGATTAGGCTTTGAACAATTGTATTTATTGCTTGTGTAGTTGCGGTGAAATGCTGGAGAAAGGAAATAACGTGATAGCAAACAAACTCAACAAGCACAAGTTTAATTTATGAAATTTTTTAAATGATAAATTTAAAAAAATGCAAAAAAAAGTGATGGACAAAAGAATGGCTCACTGATATGAACGACTGTTGTTTTTTTTGTTGAAATAGAAGAGGAAACTTTGAATGTTTTCTTGTTTCTGGAATGGAGGATCTGATCTATTTAGGTTAAACAAGAAGAAGGTAAAACAAGAGGGTAGTTGAAAGAAGTAAAGTTTGGAGGGAGAAATTAAGGTTAAGTGAGAGCAGAAAGGTTAACAGTTAAAACATAAAGGTGTTAGTGGAGGGCATGTCAGGGCTAAAATTTCGATGTAAGTTATTTTAATCACAAAGAAATGGTGGCAAGATGATTGATTGATAAAGGGATAGAAAAAAAAGGCAAGCAATGATAATAATTTCTGAATGTGTAAAGAACAGGAAGATACGTAAATATTGCGTTTTGAAGAATAAATTGGGTTGTATTAAACGATGACTGCTACATTAAATGGGTAGGATAATTGATTAATAAACGGGCGGGAAAAAAAGGCAAGAATGATGACTGCTACATTGAATAGGGTAAAGAGAACTGGATTTGTAAAGTATCAAATCTTTGAAGTAAAGATACGGTAAGAATAGGTTCATGTGTGAAAACAAATATATTAAGTAATTGGTGTTTCTGAATGTGTAGAGAAGAGGAAGATACGTAAATATTGCGTTTTGAAGAATAAACTGGGTTGTATTAAATGATGACTGCTACATTAAATGGGTAGGATGATTGCTTGATAAACGGGCAGAAAAAAAGGCAAGAATGATGGCTGCTACATTAAATAGGGTAAAGAGAACCGGATTTGCAAAGTATCTAATCTCTGAAGTAAAGATACGGTAAGAATACGTTCGTGCGTGAAAACGAATATATTAAATAATTGGTATTTCTGAATGTGTAGAGAAGAGGAAGATACGTAAATATTGTGTTTTCAAGAATAAACTGGGTTGTATTAAATGATGAATGCTACATTAAATGGGTAGGATGATTGATTGATAAATGGGGGCAAAAAAAAAAAAGGCAAGAATGATGACTGTTACATTAAATAGGGTAAAGAGAACCGGATTTGTAAAGTATCTAATCTCTGAAGTAAAGATACAGTAAGAATAGGTTCGTGCGTGAAAACGAATATATTAAGTAATTGGTATCAGTTTTTTTAAAAAAAGCTTTTGGTATCAGAAAAAGGATAAAAGAAAAACAATTGTATTGATTATTTGGTGTCGAGCAGAAGATGGAGATGGTGAAGGTGGAGTTGGGATGTGAATTTGTTGGGTCTGTGAAACTGTATGAATTTTCTTATTATGATTATTATATATATTATATCACTACAAGAAAAATTAGTTTCAGCATCTATTATTAATGGTTACTAAAAGTAAGAAAATGGTCGTTAAAAGTTATAGCGACCAAAATCGGGTTGGTCACAGGTGGTTACAATAGGGTTGT
>JANIPN010000217.1:30351923-30366363 GCA_027478595.1 Erythroxylum anguifugum | reverse complement strand
TACAAACATAGTTTTATTTATTAGAAAGGAATGAAAAATGAGTTGATTTAGTAATAGACTATGGGATTGTATTTTTTATACAGTTGCGCTTTTTATAATATAATATTTGAAGTTTTAACTATGATATTAATTGCATTTTCTATACTAAGTTGCAATAAGAAAAAAAAACTTTTTGTGTTTATTAGTTTATTATTATTTTTTATTTGAACATGTTAAAATAAGATTTAATAATGTTAGAAGAATAGTTTTTTATTATTTTTAATCAATGAGATCTAGTAGAGTAGTTCGTTCCCTCACTGTTGCATCTGAGTCGGCTTTTAGTTTAGGAGGTCGAGTGTTTGATTCATTTTATAGCTCTCTTACTCCAAAGATGGTGAAGGCTCTTATTTGTGGACAAGATTGGTTGAGAAAATCACAAGCTCCTCTTTATGTGGAAGAGAGACTTGAAGAACTTGAGCAAATTAAATCAGGTAATCTAATTTACTTTACCTTATTTTAATATACAAATAAATAAATAAAATTTCAATTAAAAAAGAAATAACGAGTCTAACTCTTTTTATTTTTTATTTTCTACAGATGTGACTTCATGTATAACAGTGGATCATCCTACCATCCTATTCAAAGAATAATTGTTTACTAATTTATCTCTTTTTTTCTAGTATGGATCTTTTATAAGACAATGTTTGGCTTATTTTTACTTTGCTTGGGTTTAACATATTGGATTAATCTTTGATGGATTTTATATGCATACTTTTATGAATAATTTGTATTTGTTTTCAACAATTTTTTAATAATTTATTATCATATATATTGATATGAATAGGTTCTGGTTACCCTGAGAACCGAACCTGAAAATAGGTTAACCGATGCTATAGGTTTTTTAGATTCAGGTTCAGATTCGTGAAATTGCCGAACCTAACATTAAGGTTTAGGTTCAGGTTATTTATGAACGGGTCAGGTTACCCTACCATGAACACCCCTAATTTTAGATGTGCTTGCTACTCATATTTAAAACCATACAATCAAAACAAGTTTCAATTTTATAGTCAAAAATGTGTGTATCTGGGTTTTGCATCTCAGCAGAAAGGCCATAAATGCTTAAGTGCTTCTGGGAAAATTTTTGTCTCCAGACATGTTGTATTTAATCCATTTATGTTTCCTTTTTGCCACAGGGTTCTTGGATCAGAAAGTTAAAATGTCTAAAATAGATGGTGGAATACCTCTCTTAATTTGCAATTCAAACGTGTCGGTGTTCTCTGCCTTGCCTCAAAGACAAGAACCGAATGCCCTTGACACCTCACCTATTCATGCTTCATCTAGAAACCACTCTCTACCTTGGGACATTTCACCTATCATCAACTCAACCGATCTCTCCTCCACAAACAAATCTGATAGTCTGCCTCCTTCAGAAAATCCAGTGCCTCCATCCTACCAACTCAATCAACCGTCTAGGTTACTCACTAGTTGCTCCCAAAGCTAATGCCTAAAAGTTTGGCAACTTCTAGAGGTTGACGTTCTAGTTTCTTCTCTATATCAAACAACATACACAAATATCACAATTTGTACAATCATAAGTGTTTAATAATGCCCATGAATGAAATGAAATATGGACAATGCATGTTCAAGACAATCCCGAGTATCTTACCATCAATTCCATCACAAAATCATTCTCATATCCAAAACTCATCTAAGTATAATTTATACTTAGGTTTATACCTCACTAAAACCATTAAAATCACAATTGATTTCTCATTGAATCACTTCAGATTTTTCCAAGACACCCCATTCGAGTCTACTGTTCATGTTCAATTATAAGGTGAAAATGAGGTAATTTGGTCAAACTCTCTTCTAGCAAAGTGTTCCTCTATGTATTATCTTTCTATTGACACCAAAATTACTCAATTTGGATCAGTACTTTGGAAGATATGCCTCAAACATTATCGGGTTGTCCATATTTAAAAGCAGTGTACTACGCACAATTTCCATCTAGAAAAACAGTGTTCGACTTCTTGAGACAATTTTTAGGCCTATTTCTCTAGTTTATTCTAAATCAAAAATCAACTCATTTGGAATCCTATAGATCTAAATATAATAAAAACACTGAAGTATGTTCAGTGAAATAATACCAGTTCATATTATTTAAGAGCACACTCACTGTACCCGTCCCACTTTTTTCACTCAATCTTTCTCAATTAATTTTAGATGGCCATGATTTTTGGAGAAGATGTAGATCAATGTCTTACGAGTCCAATGGTTTAAGAATCAAGTTATTTGGATATCTAGAGAAGAAGTTATGGTCAAAAGAAGCAAGACTGTTTGGAAAAAGGAAAACCTCAAATGCACGATCGTGCTTATGCACGACGGTGCATTTTCCCTTTATCTCAAAAGTCACTGACGTGTTTATGCACGATGGTGCATTTTCAAATACTCAAAAACCCATGTTTTTCACTATCTCAATGTCACCGTCGTGCTTATGCGTGCAGTGACTTTATGCCTGACGGTGCAATCCCCCTTTATCTTCTCCACTAACATCTTAACTTCAAACCTCTATAACTTTTGATCTAGAACTCTAAAATTTACAAACTTTATATCAATGAAAAGATAAAAGAAAGATATACAACTTTCATGAAGGCCATTATGTCAAAATTATAAGTTATTATAACACCCGTGAAGGGTATAATAGTACTTAGACTCTTGAAATAACTACCAAAGGTAGTTATATGATGGTAGTTATTTAGATTTGAAGTGGCTTGATTTCTTCTATGTAACTAAGAAAAAAGAAGAAACAATAGAGCTCTGCAGCAAATTGGCAACGAACAGTTCTTTAACCGATGGAATTACAACGGGAATCCAAGTATGTGATTCTTTGTTTTATATGCATATGAACAGATCCTATTTTGATATATTCTTTGTGATTATGTTTCATCCTATTTATTTCTAAGTCAAATCGATCTAGATTGGTACAGTAAATTCACGGAAGTTTCAGAGCAAATTCAACACTGTTACTATTCATTCTCTGAAAATTTCCATATGACTTCCATTTTTCAAATCCAACACTTCAATTTTTATTCAAGTCATTTCTACTCCATTTCATTAAACTCATTCACCACAAATTCATACTACTCCAAAATATATGCAAGTTTAATAAAAAATCATCAAAAGCCAAAAGTTCATTTTCAACCTATTCATGCTCTGTCACTTTTTCTGCATTTTTAACTTTTGTTCTCAATCTCGATATTTCCTCTCAACTTCCATTTAAACACTCATTCCCATCTCAGACCATCATTTTACAACTTTTCTTCAACCCAAAACCATTTTCTTGATCATCTCTAAAGAATTCATCAACTCACTTATACATTTATATTTTCATACATACACAGTGAAAAAAATAAAAAACAGAGCATACCACCTTTTCATTCTTTAATTTTCTACACTCATATTATACACCATTTCATTGCTATTTCTAACTCCAAAATCATATCCACAACACCTGATCACTGACAATCCATCAAATACTAAATTAACACCATAACCAAAATTTTCATCCATCAACACAGTATTCATAATATATATACGTAAATGCCATGATCATGCACTGACAATAAATTCATCAAATTTATTTCATAAATCCACAACTCTAAAGAATTTATTTACTACTTACTTGTTGAAAACTCTAAAAGCTTCAACTATCTTGAAGCCCTAAACTCCATGCAAAAACACGTATTCCATTAAGAAAAATTGCTTAGTTTTGATTTTCTTAAGCAGAAAAAGGCAATTGACAAGGTGGGATTTGTACAAGAAAAAGGAAAGCAAAGAAATTTCTCATAAGGTGTTTGATGAAAAACTTTGTGTATTGAGAAGAATTTCGGAGAAGGTGATTTTGAAGAAGTTAACCTAAACATGTAACTAAGCCTTTTCCAACTCTCAGATAACTATAACTTACTTCTAACAAAATATAAAACCCACTTATTGAGTTAGTGACACTTGTCACTTTCTTAAGGTCTAAGCCTAAACTAAGTTCCTTTTTAACTGATTCCATTAACTCTCATAAGTCTCCTCTTTACAATCTAATTATCTCCAAATATCATTAATTCCTATTCCTATTATCCATAATACTCTATAAATTTTAAAAATAAATCTTAAATTCACCAAAATTCACAAATATAACAATTCTATTAATCGATAAAATTCCAATATGGTAAATTTCCAATTTCTTAAAAATATTACAACTCAATCCAATTATACCCAGAATTATTCATGAATGCATGTACAATTATTTCATGTGCAGAAAAATTCACTATTCCCATATATGTGTATGACATATTACGCATGACCATGAAAAATGCATTCCTAAGCTCTCACTGACCACTCATATTTACTATTCTGACCACTCATATTTACTATTCTAGCCCTCCCACAAGTAATGGGATGTTACATATCAAGATCTGAACCAACATTACAAATGGCCTAGTATGAAACGTGATGTTGTAGAATATATATCCAAATGTTTGACACATCAACAGGTTAAAGCTGTGGCGTTCCATCTAGTTTGTTGAATCCTATTTTGATTCCTTAATGGAAATGGGATAACATTACCATTGATTTTGTGATTGGGCTTCCTCTCACTCAAAGGAAGCATGATGCTGCATGGGTGACTATGGACAAGTTCACCAAGTCTGCTCATTTTATACCCATTTTTCTTGACTATCCAATGGATAAGCTAGAAGATATATAGGTGAATGAGATAGTAAGATTGCATGGGGTATCATTATATATTATTTCTAATCATGATCCTTGATTTACATCAAGATTTTGGAAAAGTTTGCAAAAGGTTCTAGGTACCCGACTCAATTTTAGTACCGCTTTCCACCCCCAAACTAATGGAGAAGCTGAACGAGTTATTCAGGTATTGGAAGATATGCTTCAGGGTTGTGTGTTAGAATTCCCTGGAAGGTGGGATAAATATCTTTCTCTAATGGAGTTTGCTTATAACAACATTTATCAGACTAGGATTGGCATGAGAACTTTTGAAGCACTGTAAGGTAGGAAGTGTAAAATTCTGGTTTGTTGGAATGAATTAAGTGAAAAAAGACGATCGGGCCTGATATTGTAAACATACTAAAGAGAAAGTTCATATTCAATATAGATTAAAAGCTAGCAGTGATAGGAAGAAGTCCTATGCCGATTTGAAAAGGAAATATATTGAGTATCAGGTAGGGGATAAGATATTTTTGAAAGTATCACCATGGAAACAAAAAACTTCTATTTAGGAAGAAAGGTAAGCTCAGCCTAAGCTATACTGGTCCCTATGAGATTCTTAAGAGAATTGGACCAGTAGCTTATAAGTTAGCTCTTCTTAAAGAATTGGCCAAATTGCACGATGTGTTTTAGATTTCTATATTGAGAAGATATCAATTTCATAATACACACAAGGTTTGTGTAAGAAATTCAAATAAAACCGAATTTTTCTTATGATGAAAGACCTCTTTCTATCTTGGCTAGAGAAGTCTAACAGCTAAGAAATAAGCAAGTACCTCTGATGAAAGTACTCTGACAATACCATAGACTTGAGAAAGCAACATGGGAGCCAGAATCGACTATGAGGGCTCAGTATCTGCTATTATTCTCTTTAGGTATGAATTTCGAGGATTAAATTCTTTTAAAGGGGAGAGAAATGTGAGGCCCCAAACTATAACCTAATAGGAATGTTCTATATCCATGAAAGTATATGTAATGGGTGTTAACGAATATGAAATTGAGTGCTTAGTATAGGACATAATTGGTATTAATGGAATTGTTGGGGGTAATTCAATAATTTTTGTTAATTGTGTTATGCATGCATAAATATAAATTAACTGGGCTAATGGCATGCAATTACACATGGTTTTATTGATTCAAAGAAGGTGTATGATAGAGTACTTAGGAAAATTTTGTTAAGGTATTTAGAAGTTAAGAGAGTTCCTATGACTTATATACGGGTCTAGTAAGGATGACAGTGTAAGACACAAAGCATTTTCTATAGTTGTTGGGCTACACCAAGGCTCCTTATTAAGCCCCCTTTTGTTTGTAGTAGTGATAGATAAGCTCATCAAGAATATCCAAGGGAATGTACCTTGGTGCTTATTATTTGCTGATTACATTGTTTTAGTAGATGAGACAAAAGAAGATGCTAATGTCAAGCTTGAATTTAGAGGGATACATTAGAGTCGAAGAGCTTTAAATTAAGCAGGACTAAAATTGAGCACTTAAAGTGTAATTTCGAGCTATAAGGTGACTTCTAATGTGGAAGTAAAGGTTAGTTTAGAAATTATACTATAAAAAGAGTGTTCTAAGTATCTAAGATTTATCATCTAAAGCAATGGAAAGATCGATAAATACATAGTATACCATATCAGATTAGGGTGACTTAAATGGAGAAGTGTATTAGAAATTTTGTATCATAAGAAGATAACACTTAAGCTTAAAGATAAATTTTATCATTTAGCGACTAGGCTGGTCATGCTATATATGACAGAGTATTGGTCTATCAAACAGGTGTATAGTCATAAGCTAATGGTGGTGGAGATAACAATGTTCTGTTGGATGTGCAACCTTACTAGAAGAGATAGTCAGAAATGTAATGGTAAGAGATAAATTAACGATGGCTAATAAAAATTAAAAAGACGAGACTTAGTTAGTTTGGACATATTAAGAGGAGACATCCTGAAGCTCTAATGAGAAGATGTGAGAAGGTTGTATTTAAAGACTGTAAGAAGAAAAAAGGAAGTCCTAAGAAGAATTAGGATTAGTGATCATAAAATGATATGACTTTCTTGAAACTTATTGTGGACATGACTTATAATAGAAAACTTTGATGTACTAGCATACAGATAAAGGATATCACATAGAGAGGTTATTCTCTTTCTCATAGGTCTTTTAAATATTTTCTTTCGAGTTTTATATCTTGTATTTAGCCTAAACATTTAATATGTTATACTTACTTCATAATTTTTAGCTTAAACATTTTCTTATCTAGCTTAAATATTTTATTGTAATAACTTGTTTGATTTATTTATTTACTTGTCTTTTTTCTTGTTTGAGTATTTATTTACTTATTTAATCTTTTATTTCTATTCTTTACCTTACTCTATATTTATTATATTATTTATTTTACTATTTTATTTATACTTATTTATTTATTTCTATATTATTGTTGCTGTTGTTATCATCATCATCATTATGATTATTATTATTATTATTATTATATATATATATTTTTCATTTGGGTCTATTATAAATTGCCTCTCCATCAATTGGGGGTAAAATTGCGTACTACTAGATCTCTCCCTATCTCGCGTATCAGTGAGGCTTTTCACTTAATTATTGTTGTTGTTTTTGCAATGTCAGTCCTGTTTAGATTATTTAATAACTGTTTTTCTAGTTAACTTGTAGTGATTGTATATTTAGAGCTTACAACTCCTTCAGAGATATTTTAATATTTTTTTAAAAAGAGATAAAATTAAAAAATATTGGTTTTTTGAAAAAATTAATAAAGATCTTGTTATCATTATAAGGCAAGTACATAAACCTTTTAACTTTCATGAAAATAATTACATATAATTAAATAGTAAAAATGAAAAATAATTAAAAGTAAGATGGGGGTTATTATGTTTTCTATATTAATTGGCTATAAAAATTTATAAGTAATCATATCATTTACTTAGTAAATTGATAGTATATTTGTTATTTACGTTAAAAATATGTTTAAAATTGAAAATGTCATTCCATTGCCTAAGTAGTAACAGTGAAACAAAATTTAATCTGCAAAATAAAACTTTTTTATCTGATAAAATCAGTTGTGATGTCTCTTAACTGATTAGCCGCAGGTGGGTTCAACAGTAACTAAAACTACATCTATTGATCATCGCCAATCTTTTGTCGTACGACTATTGATGATTATGGACGCCCTCGTAAGTTGTTATTACATAATCAGGATCATCTTTATCTCTTTCGACTCTCTTCTTCACCGGGCAGCCTTCAACTGAGCACCTGTAGTAATTCCTGCACATGTATACTCCACGTCATAATTAACTATAGCCGATAAACGAAAAGCCTAAAGTCTGTTGTCAAACTTTAATTCTAAGAAATTTCCTTGCCTTCACTCCGATAAGAATCTTCTAAACAAAAATTGATTAAAATTGGAAGATATGAGATATGTACCTCGGGTTTGGACTATTCTTCACCATCTTCTTCCCGTACTTCCTCCACTTGAACCCGTCGTCCAGTATTTCTACTTCTGATTTTGTTTTGAATGCTACCCTTTCCTTGGCTTCCTTCTTCTCCCCACCTGTTCTGTCCTCCCCTGTTAACAATGACGTATCAAGGGTCAAAATATATATGTAACAAAACAAAGGAGAAATCACCGGCTGAGAACACTCATACAGTAGAAGCTTAATATACATGTGTCAGGTGCTACACATACCGCTGCGCTGCTCGGGAGGACTTATAGTGCCGCTCGACTCACCAACTACACGTGCTCGGTAAACAGGATTGTGGGAAGAATCAGATATCGCTAATGATGAATCGTCTTCCTCTATCCACTCGTCGAACTTGAGAAATTCAGAAAACTCAAAGTTTGAGTACTGCTCTCCATCTACACGCTGATTAGAACTTGACATAATTAATTCACACTAGTAGCTATATGGATATCAAAGGAAGCTCCTTGATATTACCAATAATTATTGCTACAATTGTGTACATATATATATATATACTAGTAATGTCTAAGTAGACAGGCGGCTTCGCTACCAGCTTCCTCCGACGCTGCAAAGAAGCTTCAGTGGCAGTGCCTTTTAGTGACTTATAACAGAGAAGTTTGGGCGTCACCTCAGCACCATGTGGGGTCTACCATGGACGACTTGAGGGTGGACTTTGCGTGAATGTGTTTTTGTGCTCACCTGACTCGTGGCAAGACAACCCCTTCCCAACGGGCATCGACCACAGACAAGTCAAAATCTACGACTCAAGACTCTCCTTCCACTTCCACGTTTGTTTTACGTTAAATTGCTTCTCTACAACAAAATCCCCGCTGCTGCCCTTTCAATATGTAGATCGAAACCTGCTATGTTTAATCTAGTATTAATTCTTAAACATATTTAATACGTAGATGGAAAGATCCCACAAGGTCATCTAAAACCGTAGGATTGTTATACCTTTAGGGTCTCTAAACAAGGACTTCTAGCTTAATTAGGGATAAGAAGAGCCGAACTTTGCAACTTATTAGATACTAGCAGATCTGGACACTATCGGATATATCTTTTGGTTATATTTTATATTTTATTTATTATAATTTTATTTACATAATAAATTAACGTGTAAGTTTTACTTATTTACTCTTTAACCTGCATAGGCTGCATCACTTTTTTATTGTCACATCTGCATATGAATCTATCAGAAACAAACTCTCTATTATGTAAGGGCAAGACTGTTTTTTTTTTTTTTGACATTGACTGCATACTATTAGACCTCATTTTATTGCGGGATGACTGTTCTGTGATGATAATATGTTTTCCACAGTAAAAACAAGTATATATGTTTGTGCATGGTTGTTTCTTTTTCTTTTTAGCTGGCTAGTTTACAGCAAAAGTTTGTACAAATGGTTGACTGTTTATTACAAGTCCCCGCAGTGTGATCTGGGTTTCACACTATACCAAATTGACTGCGTTCAAAATAAATTGTGACCCAATTAAGCATGTTCTTTTCAGTGTAATATAATGATCTTAGTTTTGACGGTTAAAAAGAAAGCTTTATCCTGAAGTTATATCAAACTCTTTTCACATCCATTACATGGTCTTTTATCTTTTTGCGGTTGAAAGAAAAAACGATAAGAGGCCTGGACTTTGAACAAAATAAAAAGGAAATTGAAGGTATATATCATATCAAGATTGGCACGTTAACATGGGAATTCGTTTTGGGGGCCGGGGTGCAATAAGGAGACTTCTTGGGTTGCGAAAGAGGACACATTGGCTTAAGAATATTTGTTTGGTATTAAATCGAGGAACATGGTAAGGCTGTCAAAGACTAATCTTTAAACCAATGGAATATGTCCACTCATGTAAGAGGACTACTGACTAGATATAATATGGTCATTGAGCGTCAATGTCAATAATCAAATTAATAACATTCATATTCTTTGACGGTGGAAGCCAATTGCAACAATCCTGTGCTTATCATTATTAGCTGACTTAACTCAAGGAAGCTCACGGGCAACTTCCCTATTCAAGCTTTTCGTTTAATTAGTACAGCACATTGAACCCTCACTTCCCTGAACTAGTTACTTCAAAAAGCGTGCATAATGAACAAAAACGTTGAAAGAGAAAAATAGATTCCAATTAAAAAATGTTACGTCTTCGTACTCACGACCACAAGCATTTCGTACTTAGTTTCTTTATTTTAGGCATGTGTCAAGATCAGTCCATGGCCATTCCATTTTGGTGTTTGTTCGAGGAAGCACACTCCTCGTCTAGTAGATTCTACTGAAAATGACTTCTTATTCGCCGTTAGTAATTATGATTTATTTAAATTAAGAAGAATTTTACTGATGAATAAAGCTCCTGAAGGAGTTACATCATCAAACAAGGATTCTTGGAGACCAGATCCTTAAATCTTTACACCTAATACGAACATGATGTTAGCTTTAGCTTTATTTTTAACGATTTTGAAAATAACTATATAGTATTTCAAAATTTGAATTAGATTTATTTCCTTATAAAATTAATAGTTTAATTCTCAAAAAGAAAATAAAATAATGAGAAATACGTTTTCTTTAATTCTTGTAGGAACCTTCTATATGAACTTACTTTATTAGATATGATTTATCCGAAAGGATCCTACTAATTATAAAGGTCATATATTAGCTTTGTAATTATTGAAAGATTTTTGGCAAAGATGACATTGAAATTGTTCAAGCTTAAATCTATCCAGTTGACTAAAGATGCGAGTGAAGCAATGGTTAGTGGAAGAAATTGATCATTTAAGGAAGAGCAACAACACTTATAAAGCGAAGCGAACATATTTTTCAAAACATTTTGAGCAACATCTATGTTCTTGAAAATCATATAATTACTATTACGTTTTAGAAAGAGAAATAACTCTACTAAGAAAGAAATTGTTATTTTATTTTTCTGTGAGCTTGTTAGAAGCTTGTTATATACTTCGAGTGTGAAATGTTGAAAAACCTAAAAAAAATATGTAATTGTGAGATTAGAGAGGCTTGTCAATTTAATACTTGATTTTTATAGTGAAACACTCAAGTTGAATACTTAGGGATTGGATATAGGCTTAGATTGTAAGCAGAACCAGTATAAACCGACTGCGTCTTTCTTCTCTCTCTTTAACTTTTAAATTTCTGTATTATATTTTGTGTGTGTGTGTGTTGGCTTTAAAAGGCTTATTATGTTTTTAACTTGCAAGAGGTTTCTTTCAGTTTTAACAAGAACCTTTTGTGTAACATCCCATTATATGTGGGGAGGCTAGAATATCAAATATGAGTGAACAATGAGAGATAAGAAATGCATTTTCATACTCATGCATAATATGTCATACACATGTACATGAATAGCAAATTTTTCTGCACATGAAAATAATTGTACATGCATTCATGAATAATTCAGGGTATAATTGAATTGAGTTGTGATTTTTGAAAAATTTGAGAAATATGAATTTTTTTACATTAGAAATATTATTGATTAGTGTGATTGTGATATTTTTGAATTTGGGTGAATTTTGATGATTTTCAAAAATTATTGAGAATTTTGGAAAAAAGGAGTTAAATGAATATTGGAGATAATTGGATTGTAAAGATGAGAATTAAAGGAATTAGTCAAGAAGGAACTTAGTTAGAGTTAGACCTTAGGAAAAGTGGCAAGTGTTAAGTTGCTTTTTATAGTTTTGTTAGAGAAGTAAGTTTTGATATCCGAGAGTTAAAAGACTAAGTTTTTTCCTAAGTTTCCTTCTTTATCATATCACCTTCTTCGAAATCTTTCCCATACACAGAGTTTTTCATCAAACACCTTCTAAGAGATTTCTTCGCTTTTCCTTCTCATTTACCAGTCCCACCTTGCAAGTTGTTTCTTCTACCTTAAGAAAAACTAGAAGATGGTTAATGTTCACAGTGGATTACGTGTTTTGCGTGGAGTTTAGAGCTTTGGGATAGGTAAAAATTTTTGGAATCTTTAACAACTATTGAGAAAATCCTTTAGAGTTATGGATTTATGAGATAAATTTGATGAATTTGCATGAACATGGCGTCGTGTATATATTCATGAGCACTGTGTTAATGGGATGAAAATATGGATGTAGTGTTATTTTAGTTTTGATGATTATTAGTGATCAGAAGTTGTAGAAATGAGTTTTGGAGTTTGAAATAGCAATGAAATGGTGTATAGATGAGTATAGAAAATTAAAGAATAAAAAAGTAGTATGCTCTGTTTTCTATTTCTTCACTGTGCATGTAAACATATATGTGTGTGTGTGTGTGTACGTGAGTAAGTGAAAGCTTTAAGGATGATCAAGAAAATGGTTTTTGATTTGAAGAGTAGTTGTAAAATGAAGGTCTGAGATGGGAATCAGTGTATAAATGATAGTTAGAGGAAGAGAGTTAAGGAAAATGAAGTGACTGGTGTATGCAGAGCATGAAAAAGTCAACTATACTGATTTTTGTTTTTCTTGATGATTTCGATCAAACTTGGGTAAATTTGTTATTTTAGAGGTAGTGTAAATTGTGGTGAATGAGTTTAGTGAAATGGAGTTGAAATGACTAGAATAAAAATAGAAGTGTTGGATTTAAAAAAAAAATGAAAGTCTGAAAATTTTGGGAATGAATAGTAAGAAGGAGTTGAATTGTTGATCTGAACTTCGGTGAATTTACTGTATCGATATAGGCAGATTTTGGTAATGGTCTTTATGAAAGTTTTAGATCTTTCTTTTATCTTTCCATTGATATAAAGTTTGTTAATTTTGGAGTTCTGGATCAAAAGTTATGGAGGTTTGAAGTCGAGATATTGGTGGAGAAGAAGAAGTGAAATTGCACCGTCGTGCTTGACTTTTGGGGTTTAAAATGGATTTGCACCACGACAGTGACTTTTGAGCATAGTGACAATGCATGACAGTGACTTTGGTTATAAATGGGAAAATGCACCGTTGTGCATAAGCACAGCGGTGACTTTTGGGGTTTGAAATGGATTTGCACCACGACAGTGACTTTTGAGCATAGTGACAATGCATGAGAGTGACTTTGGTTATAAATGGGAAAATGCACCGTTGTGCATAAGCACGATCGTGCATTTGAGGTTTTCCCTTTTTTCTGAACAGTCTTGCTTCTTTTCAACATAACTTCTTCTATAGGCCTCCAAATGGCTTGATTATTGAACCATTGGATTTGTAAGTTTCTACCTCTCAACAAAAATTGGTAGCATTTTGAATTGATTTGAAAAAGATTGATTGAATGAAAGTAAGAGAATATGTTGGAATGGTATGAACTGGTGTTGTTTTACTAAACATACTTTGGTGTTTGATTATATCTGGATCTATAGGATTCCAAATGAGATGATTTGTGATTTAGAATAAAATAGATAAATAGGGATACAAACCATATGGAAAAGTCGAATTGTGATTCAGTCTCTAAGATGTTAAAATTCTGAATGGAAGTTTTGCATAGTACACTATTTTTAAATATGAACAACCCGAAAATGTTTGAGGCATATCTTCCAAATTACTGAACCAAATTGAGTGATTTTGGTGTCAATAGAAACAAAATACATTTAGGAACACTTTCCTCGAAGAGAGTAAGACTAAATTACATCATTTTCACCTTCTGATTGAATGTAAACAGTAGGCCCAAAGGTTTGGATTTTTGGAGAATTGATAAGAAGAAATGAGAGTTTTGATGATGTGTGATCATGTAATGTTGGAATAATATTAATGAGTGAATTGTTGGCATTAAAGTACCAAAGACATGTGTTTAATGGGGATGAAGTGGTCCATGTGTGTTGGATCCCGTTTCCGGAATCCAACTCTTGCTTAAAATACCGTGATACGTGAGCGTGGTTCCTTGCTTAACACAATTTCTCATCAAGTTTTTTTTTTCACTAACACATCTCACTTATATAAATTAGCAATTCATGATCAAAACTTATCCTGTCAACCTCATCCATACACAAATCATAATTCATTAACATCAAAAGAATACTGAAGTAACATTTCTAATCCCAATACATCAATACCTCAAATCTCAAATACAAAAGTTGCATGAATTAACAATCCTTGAAAAGTGACTAATCCTCGTGTTATCCAAAACTAATTCAAAATACAACATCAGCATATTGGGGGTGATGCATTGACTCGCTTTCACTCCATCTCTTGCTCAAATACCTGAAGGTGGGGAGAAAGGGGGTGAGCTTGG
>JANIPN010000217.1:30070099-30080603 GCA_027478595.1 Erythroxylum anguifugum | reverse complement strand
TTGGGTGATCATGATACGTTCCTAGACATTAATCTTGATCTTTGATTATAAATTGTTTAATTGAAGAATTAATTATAAATTAAATAGAATTTTAATTTATCTAATTCTAATTGTGAATCAAAATTATAACTTATAATTATTGTCAACATATTTGAGAACCTAATGGGTCGCACACAAAGAATGGATTGTGGAGAGCAAAGTTATTTTAATCAAGTTGGACTTAATTGTAAAGTTTGAGAAACTTTATGATTAAATATGAAATATTTAATAAATAAGGATCGATATAAAATATTAGATTTTATTTGGTTATAATTGGTATTAAATTAGAATTATTTGTAATTCTAATTAAAATTTAATTGAAATTATAATTTAATTATAATTAAATTATTAAAATGTCAAAAAACTTATCATAAATAGACTTACGCTCTAATATAGCTAGCACTTTTTGCTTAATACTCTCTATAAGAGTTACAGAATTCTCTCAACTTATTTTATGGAGAAACTAAACAAGGATACGAGAAGAAAAAGATTAAACTTCAGAATAAAGTACGAACTAAGATTTATACTTTATTATAATTTATTTATTAATTATTTTATAAAATTAAAATAATTTTAGTTTTCAAAAAATCAAAATACGAAAATATTTTATAATTATTCTACTTCGTTCGGGATTAGATTTTGTCACAATTTTCTAACAAAAACATCCCCGACATTAATTTTAGGCAAACAGGCTCATCATCATGTATCGAATGATCTCTGCGTCTAATGACATTTAATTTTCGCGGGAATGTTCATCTTATAAAACCGAACGAGGGGCTCCGCAGTCCCTCATCCAGGTTGGTACTTGGAACGGTTTTAACCTTTTCGTCTTTTCAAGGGGACATTATTAGCTTTAAGTACGTCTTTTAGTAAGGCGACTTTTTGGCCATTGTCGGCGTGGCCATCAACTTTCTGTTTCTTTTCTTTCCGTGGTATTTGAATATTTGATACAAGTCTGAAAACAACGTGCATTGTTGTATTGCTTTCCTGGATAATATTAAAGAAATGAGAATTCAAGGGAACTACTTATTGGGGCAGCTTGTTTTGGTTGAGTCTCTCTCTTTATTTCCACTTTCACGGAAGACTGGTTAATGGGTTTTGTTTACTGTCTTCTGATATCAAGATGAGACAGTTTCATTTCATGCTCTCGCTTTGAATCCTTCCCAGTTTCTTGGGTTCCTTTATCACTTGATCAAGTCAGTTTCTCTTTTTATTTCCCTTTTTTTGTCTTAATCATGTTCTTACCTGGTGAAGATTGTTTGTTTATATCTTATCTTGGATTGGTCGTGAATGTTTCGTTATTTACTGTTTCTATTTTAGGCTTTGCTTCAAATGTTGATTACAAGTGGTTTTTTTTTTCAATTTTCACTCTTCCCTTCTTCGGCAGTTTTTATTCTTGAGCTGGTTTGCTTTTTCTTTATTCCCATGGTTTGGAGTCGACTTACTTTCCTGAGAAGCTTTCGTACTTTGCTATGACTTTTATCCTTTTCAACGTTCTGTTCGTGCCTTGTGTCCCTTAAACTATTTGTTTCCTAGGGTTCCCTTTGCTTTGCATGGAGTGTTTATTGCTGTCTACCTTTGACTAACCGAGGTTGCATCCTTATTGTCTGGATACTGGATGCGTATTTGCATTCTTGCAGGAAGATAATTTATTTGGAAATTGATTTTCCATTTCTGTTTCAGTTACTTATGATTCAAGAAAATTGGTTTTTCATGTGCCCTGAGTTCAGAATCAAATTTCAGGTTTCACCTGAGTTTCTCAGGCAATTTCAAACATTCTGTTTTCGTAAGCTACATGCGTTTCTTCTCATCCATGTTTTGTTGACTGAAATATGGTTATATTAAACTGGCATAACTTTGTCTAGATGGATTCAATTTATCTATTTTGAAATTCTGTCAAATTTTTTCATATCAGGACTTTTGGTTGATCTGTATGTTTGTTTTCATCTGGCTCTCTGTTCCTTCTACAGCAAGAGATTATGCATAGTCCTTTATGTTTCCTGAATGTTCTGTTTAATTGTTTTTTAATTTCTTCTTTTCTTTTTGGTGGTTACAGTGCTGTGTCTAGATCTGGATTATCAAAATTTTGGAAGAATTGGAGTTTCCTTCCATCAATCAATCAGTATTTGATAAGCTAGTCGATCCTGTTGGAGCATGGCCGCTGAAACGATTCCATCTGTTAAATCTTATAAAAGGACCGACAGTATTATCACATCTTTGGGATCTGTTGCTCTTGAGTGGATACTAATTTTTATGCTGCTTATTAATGCTATATTGTCTTACTTGATCACAAAATTTGCCTGCCAATATGAATTGCAAACTCCATGTCTACTATGTTCGAGGCTTGATCACATATTTGGGAATAAGAAACTCAAAAATTATTGGGATTTATTATGCAGAAGTCATAAATTAGAAATATCATCCTTAGTTTTGTGTCATGCTCACAATAAACTTGTCAATATCCAAGGAATGTGTGAAAAGTGCCTCTTCTCAATTGCCACAATCAATAATTCAAATGCTGAAACATACAGATTATTGGTGGGAAAGCTGAGGGAGGATAGTGCCTATGACTCAGATTGGGACCCCCTAGTTGCAATTTCTACTCTAGGTACCATATATTGTACTTGTTGTGACGAATCATTGGTTCCAAGACATAGTGGCCAAAAGTTGTTGCAGGCCATATCATTTAGTTCCAAGACCGTTGATCTTGATGTCCCTTATTCTGATGCATTTGGTCATGATTATGACAATCTGGAGAAAAGTAGTCAATCTCTTTCACACAGAACTACTCATTTAAGTTGTGATCTTGATCCTTTACATCATGTGGCCTACACAGAGCTAAAGATGCATTCTGATATGGAGTCTGAAGCTCAGTTTTCTGATCATGATGGTTCAATTGTTGAAAACAATCTTAAAGAAGATGTTGAAGTTGAAAATCTGCACAGAGAACATCGCATTTTCACCCTGCCGGACGATTCGTCCTCAGAAAAACTGATAGATTCAGTTTTTGCACCTGATTTGTCAACTTCAGTTTCTGAGTTACACACACATGTCCTGGAATCCAAAGGTGTAACATTTGAATGGCATAAAGTAAATGATGAGCACGTTTTGCAAGAAATTAATTGGCAATCAGCTGACTGCAAACCTGAGTGCCATACCATTCATGAGGATAAAAAAATTGATGACATTTCCGCTTCAATGGTAACAAAAGAAAGTTGTATTGAAGCATCAAATGACAACATTCTTATTTGCCTTGGTGATATTCCCCCATCTTCAAATTCTGGTGAAACTCTTGCAGAAGATTCTGTAGAGGGTAAGTTTAATTTCATAGATTATGTCCCCACCAACAAACGTTAAAGAAACTCCCATCAAAGAGTCACCTTTCAAATAAGTAATACATTCGAGAACTAACAAATGCACAAGAATTAGTGCTTGAAAGATATATGCCTAAAGACTAATGCAGATACGACTTATTTGTACCACTGGCTAGGCTTCTAATGCTTCTAAGTTAGCGTAGCTTGTTTATGTCCAAGTACTGTGGTTTCTTGACTGTTATCATTAACCATTGACAAATCTTTTTGTCCTTTTGTGTTTTATTTTACAGGTTTTTCGAGAAATGAAGAGACTTGGCAGATGTGTGTAACTGACAGTGATGGAATCTGCAACATGCGAAATGTGCCCGCTACATCAACCAAAGCGGATTCAGAAGTAAACCCTGTTTCAGGTGATAGTGTTGAAGTTCCTAATTTGTTGGATCTCAGTGATGCTTATAAACTTGCTGTTGGCAATAAGGGAAGACAGCTGTCTGGTTTACTTGCAGAACAATGGAATGATAAGGAGTCTTTAAGAATTGGTGAAGGTTTGAAGCTCTTGATCTCACAGTTATCTGCTGCGAGAGAGCATTCAATAAATGATGCAAGTCCTAGACCATCAATGAGCCCAAATATCTCTTTGAATAGCAATGAATTAAAGACTTATGATGCTACAATTTCCATGGGAATGAATGTACATCAACAGAGAATTTCACTGGACCGAAATGAGTCTGGATTATCTCTGGATGGAAGTACTGTCAGTGCAATTGAAGGTGAAAGCATGACTGATCAATTACGACGGCAGGTTGATCATGATAAGATATTGTTAGGGGTTTTATACAAAGAACTAGAGGAAGAGAGAAATGCATCTGCAATTGCTGCAAATCAAGCATTGGCCATGATTACAAGACTGCAAGAGGAGAGGGCAACACTCCACATGGAAGCCTTGCAGTGCATAAGAATGATGGAAGAGCAAGCTGAATATGATGAGGAAGCATTGGCAAAAACAAATGACCTTCTTGCCGAGAGAGAGAAAGAGCTTCAAGATCTGGAAGCAGAAATTGAATTCTATAGGAATAAATTCCAAGATGAATCAGTGTTGGAGGGTACAGTGATGCCAGCTTCTAATGTGATAACTTCTGATATTGGACCTGCTGATATTAGCCGAATTATGTACATAGAACAAGTTCCTGAAAAATCTGATGTACTCCATAAAGTTGAAGGGCCAAATGCACTGTTTGGGGATACGATTATGGGTACTGGAGACAATTTTTCATTAGTTTTTGAAGATGAAAAGCTGTATATTTTGCGAAATTTGAAGAAATTGGAGATGAAGCTTTATCTTTTTTCTAGTGGGCTGCAAAAAGACTTGACCAGTGGACAATATTCCGGAAATGAAGACAGATTAAAGGAGCTTAGTAGCAAATTGTCAATGGATCCCAGCAAAGCAAACAAGTCTGGTCGAGGACATTCCCCTGATGAATTAGAACCCAGCTGTAAAGAGAATATTGAAATTTCTTGTGGTGCACGAAGTTTTTCAGTGCCGCATGCAGGAGCTTGGCTAGATTCTCTTTCAAATGAGGTTGCTGACCTGAATGAGAGGTTAGGAACACTTGAGGCAGACAGGAGTTTTCTCCAGCAAACAATTAACTCGATGAGAAGTGGAGAAGAGGGACTTAGATTCATTCAGGAGGTAGCTTCTAGTCTGAAAGAACTAAGAAGGATGGGAATAAGAAGAAGGGAGCAAAAGGTTGCTTGAGGCCCTTAAAAGCCAACATAAAAGTGAGTAATTTCTGTCATCTAGTTAGGCAAGCAGAGATTCCGTTTTACTTTCAGTGAATCTTATGCGCTGCATTAAACATAAGACTTCCATTTCTGTTCTTGTGCAAGAGATGAGATGGTCAATTATTATCTATGCAATTGAGCTTTTACTGTTTTTTTTTTCGAAACTGTGTCTTGACATCCATACATCTACTGGAATTCCTTCATAATGATGGTGTTCCCCATAAAGTCTTGATCTTGATGTGTTTTTAATACACCGTTTCTACATTCTACTCCTTGCACTTACCGTGCTTTAATTCAGCAGATGCATACAAGAGAAGCCATTGACTCTTCTGGAAACAGAGATTATGGGCATGCAGTGAGGACATTGCAATGAAGATCAGCAGCCAAATGACTAGCTTGTTTTCTGCATAGGGTAAGATGATATCTGAAAATGTACTGTCTTTTGTCCTTTGCATAATTTTTTTTTTAGTTGTGATTATTCAATAGAATAGTTACGATCTTTTCTTTTGAGTTTTTCCCCTGTAAAATTCAACCTTATTTTACTAACTATAAGATCGAATTCTTAGTTTGTCAAAACAATTGTGAAACAAATTTTGTTTTCATTTGTTGAGTTCTTTTTCTATTTCATGCTTTTTTTCTGCCTTTAAATAATGTTAGGGATGCTTAAACTTTCATAAACTTTAGCTTACTAATTCATCTGTTCCAATGAACTTAGGCACATAAAAAGGAAGATATTCTATTATAAACTAACAAATGTGCTCACACATCCAGAAAATATCACAGTTCTTTGAAAATCTTTAAGTAATTGTAACATTAATCTTTTTTACGTAATTGGGATCAGAATATTACTTGTCGTGTATTAGGAAAGATAAAAACATGGATCATATCTGATCAAATATACTGTGTAACACACATTAAACATTGAAATTGTCACATTAGAAGTTTAAAACTATACCATCACCATGTAATCACAATTATGTTGTAGTTTTATAAAATCACTCTTAAATTAAGCTGTCTATTCTAATTTCTATTATATTTTCATTAATTTTGGAATGAAAATTTAACTCCATTCGGTGGTTACTCATCTCCCTCCTTTACCTTCCTAGCTCTCCTAGCTCTTACTCCTTTTATTTTGAGCAAAACTGCTCCATTCTTTTTGAGGGTCCTTCCCCTGTTGCTCTTCAAATTGTTCTCTTTTTTTGAAAATTAAAAAATGGTATTAATCAAGACAAGAATCTAACAATACAATTTTCATATTTAGAAGCAACACTACATAAACAAAATGAAATAGTAAGCTGATCTTTCAAAGCTTAGTAGGGTTTTAGGTTATAGAAGCCAATTAGTTAAGATTGTGGTAGAGAGTTTTAGTGTTGCTTCTCTAATCAGAATTGTTTCCCTGACAAAGTGAAACACTTCAAGCTGAAAAACTTGTTAATTTATAGAGAATTTTTTAATATTCTAGAATTCCACTCACGCAAGTCCAATAAACTAGGTTACAATTTCTCTTCTTGGAGCCCGCTTAACTCAGAGGTTAGAGCATCGTATTTGTAATGCGATGGTCATCGGTTCGACTCCGATAGTTGGCTTTTCTCTATTTATTTATTTTTTATTTATTTATTTTTACATGATTGATAATGTCTTTTTATAGAAGTACAAGTCTATTATTCTTCCTCATGCCTAAGGGTTTCATAATCCATCGAACAATAGATCTCCATTTAGATGGAGGGACAGGAGCTTCACATCTTGCCAATATGTCATTCCAAACTGAACTATTGAAAGGGCATTCAAAGAATAGGCGACTTATGGATTTAACACCAACATTGCAAAAGTTGCAAGAGGGGCTCATGGAGTTAAGATCAGTGGTGCAATTCCATCTAGGGTAGACAACCTTTCTAGAACAGTTAGCCACAATACAAAAGATACGTTGGGGAAATAGTTTTTTCCATACCAATTTACAAAAAGGAACCTTAGTTCTTGATGGGCCATCTGTAGGACTTACTGGAATAGGTCCCAGAGGAGTTAACAGTTAAGTGTCCAAACTGCTTTATCCTTATTATTATGGATAGGATGGTAAGCAATAGAGACTAAGAATCTTCTTGTTCTAATCCACTCACCTAAATTGATAAAGGAATTGAATTTTACATCTTCAAGGAAAAACAATTTCAATGCATTGTAGTTAAGAAGTTGGTGTAGGCAACCCAAGGGACACGAAGTTGGTGTAGGCAACCCAAGGGACTCGAACTATACAACCAGAGAGATGACGTAGATCCGTTACCAATCTCGATCTTTATGTCTAGTTGAGTAGAGGATTTGAGTTTTACGATTTGTAGCAAGGACCAGGAAGCATTAACCCTTATTTTGGCACCCTAAATGTTTCTACCCCTCAAATAGAGCCCATTAACCCATTTGACCCATATTAAGTTTTTTTTTGTGACAATTTCCATAAGTACTTTTGTAGCACCCTACTCTCATAGGACATATACCCGACATTCTAAAGGATGTCCGAGTACGTACCTCACAAGGGTGACATGCTAGAGCAGTCACATTACTAACTTAATCATGGCATCATCATTTAAAACGTAATTATCATAATATTTAAAAAACCAATTCCTCATTTCATAAACCAAATATACATCGTAGCATTACATACTTCGTCCTTATACATAATATCGAAGAGCTATCAGAGTCTACAGCTCTATCACAAAAAGATGCTACATGTTACATGCTACATGAATGAGGAACTATACAAAATTCAATCTAAATCCTTCATTCTCAGCTAACCCACCTTTGAGTCATTTCTTTAATAAAAAAAGCAGTACTAGATCTCTTCTAAGTTGTCTTAGACGCTAAGTATGCTCTCTCGCACCTAAAAAGTCAACGTTACAATTTTGGTGAATTTTGCGAACTCGGTGAGTTAACCATCCTCAATGATTTACTCAAATCATGTAACATATCAACTCATACAATCACATAATTCACATTATTTCATTTATTATCATGTAGTATGACAAAACTCTTTTGTTCATAATTTTCACATTTCTTATTCAACACAATTCAACAATACATTTCAATCATTCAAAACATACATATTAAATGTATATGCAATGCTCATGAGACTCACTTCCAGTTGTTATTGTTGTGACCGAGTGCCTGTAACTGTCTCGTATCCATTATGGATACCGGGCTCATTAATAATTAGCCCTTATCTATTAGGGTTACAGGGCCCATTATACATAGTGAGCCTTTGGCTCTTAATCACTTTTTGAGCTTTAAGCTCTTTTTCACTTTCTAAGCTTTAAGCTCTTTTTCGATGGCTACTGCGGTCACAACAACCTTTATCTGTTTATACATTCTGTAATAAAATGCATCACATATATTCAGTCAATTAAATGTGCTTAATGTTACAAATTCATATTCACGATCACAATCTTATTCACATTTGTCATCAAACTTTGGTCCGGCATTCAACATATACATTGAAAATCACTTATTTCGTCAAATTCACATTTAATGAGCACTTCTAACATGTTACTCATGCATCAAACGCCTTGGATAGTCAATTTCCGGAATCAACACAATCACATTCGCATAATGATTCAATACAGAATTTAAAACAAACAATTAATCAAGTGAGACCATTTAGATTACCCACAGTTTACTATAGATAGTTATTGCCTCGAAGTCCTAGCAACGTCTAGATGTTGTCGCTCTAATTACTCTTATATATCAAATAATATACATTTACACACATCACAACTTTGCACAATTATATAAGTACTCATTTATGCACATATGCATATATGGATTACATACAATGCATACTCAATGACAATTCTGGGTATATTTCCTTTATTCTCATCTCATGATCATTCATACTTTAAAACTCATATATGTCTAATTTTGAACTTAAGTTTATACCTCAATAATACAAACTTATTCCAAGTTCATCACTCAATCATGCACTACAGTTTATGGCTCAATACACTTGATTCTTATAACATTATCAATCAATCATTTACCAATCATTTCCTAATGAATTCAAATGACCATGAAATTTGGTAGAGAGGAAGGACAATGTGTGAGGAGTTTGTGGTTTAAATTTCAAGTCAATCGGAGGTCCTAAGAAGAAGTTGTGGTCACAAGAGTGAAGGGTGTTTAAAACTGTCAAAAAGCATTGCACCTTCATTGCATGCTCTTCCTGTTGATTCCTCTCTGTCACGATCGTGCTTGTACACAATCAGGCATTACCTAACGTTTCCTTTCTGTCACGAGCGTGCATTACCTAATAACTCCTCTCTGTCACAATCGTGCTTGTGCACGATTGTGCAACTCTCTTGAGGTTTCTTCTCTGTCACGATTGTACTTGTGCACGATCGTGCACTACTTGATGGCTTTTCTCAAAACAAATTTTCGGGTCAATTTTATATGGCCATTTTGACAAGGAAAAAGAAGTATTTAGGCAGTAAATTCTTCTAAAAAAAAGTTCCTTTATGTCTTAAGTTTCTAATAACTCCAATTTCATGTAGTTTGGTTTAGTATTCTACAAGTTAAACCTATAATACTACAGACTATTTCCAAACCGCAACATCACATTGTACTCAACTTCAAGCCAAAATTTGAAACCCTTAAAGAAGGAATTCTAATTCGATTCCTTCATGAAAAATATAATCATATGTCTCTAGTTTAATCTAAACTTACAATCATCCCATTTTGATATGTACAGATCAAGATATAGCTAAAATATAGATGCATGTTTAGTGAAAACACTCCATCTAACATATTCCAGCACACTTCATCATCATTTTCATCCTAATTCATCTCTTTTGCTTAGTCTATCATTTCTAGCTTATGTCCTCATTATTTCCTATTCATTCCCACTTTCGTTTCAGCTCAATTTCAATCATAAACAAATCATATTCTATGTTTGATCATAATACCAAAAAAGAACATCTACATTCATATATATTCATCATTAAATTTCTACACAAGCTCAAATTTAATCTCACATTCATTTCACTTCTAACTATAACCTTAATTTATCTCATTTCAAAACACCTTAGTACTCCTTGTAGTAACTCTAAACTCATATTAGTTCATCTCTAAAACACCCAAAGAGATCCATGTTAATAAACACTGAAAAGAGAACATGAAACACCTATTTACCTACCAAATTTTTCTGCACCTTTTTCCTACACCAATTTCAATGATCTTTCTATTTCTGTTGGACCCCGCTTCCGGAGCCCGACTGTCCCGGGAGGTGAGCCTGGCTGACGCCCATTCTCGAGACACTTGCCTGGCTGAGACTATAAACCTGACACTCTCTGATGACTCACTTTGGTGGTGAGCATACACTGATTAAGACTTAGGCC